>BQNB010178061.1:0-12907 GCA_026074375.1 Tanacetum coccineum
GATCATAAGGAAATTGACTTAAATTCAATGAGATGCCCAATTTGTGATGAAGATGTTGAAACTGAAGAATACATCTTCGTTCATTGTAATCTTACTAGGAAGATTTAGAAAGATGTCTTGCTGTGGTGGAATGTTTACAACGTAAACGTCTTGAGCCTTCTTGAAGCAATCAACCATGTGGATAAAGTTAGCCTCCCTCATCCTCTTTCTACCCTCTTTGATGCGGTGGTCTAAACGACACTTTGGTTTCTTTGTCGTTATAGAAATAAGTTCGCTGTTGCTCCTAAAAGACCAAATCTAGATCTCCTCTTCAATGACATTAAGCTTTTTTCTTTTAATTGGATCGCTAATAGGCATAAGAATATTTCCATCAATTGGATTGAGTGGTTTGATAATCCTTGTAACACTCTTCCAATCCCTGTGTAATTGTTTTTCTTTGCTCCTAGCCGCTTGCTAGGTTGTTAATTCAATTTGTTGTTCAAAAAAATAACGGAAGCTTGTCGTTTGTCATTAGGCTGCAAGTTGAACACACAAACCTTTTCAGAAAGTTTTTGTATGATATCTAATACGCTGTATGGATTCCAAATTTTCATTTCCTTAAAGATTTTAATTGCGAATAAAAATTTATCCTTATCACACTAGTTTATAACCCCGTGTATTAGAATACTATACTTTACAACAACGTAACACTTGAGCGTTGTGCTTTTATGTGTAATTTCCTTTTCCGTGTGACACATCCGTTCTTTAGAAAGGGAAATAAAATGGGATCTACAAAAAAAATTGCCAGCAGTTGACTGAACTTGACCCTCCCGTTGCAAAATGAACCCATTTTGACCCATTACCCAAAATCCAAAATGCATGTGAAGGAAGCAACTGACAAAAAAGGGTGCATGACTGAAACGATTACAGAAACTTGAAAGAGAGAAACTTTTCTAGTCATGTAGCATTGCAAATAGAGTTACTTATTTAACCTAAAGTGTTAACATTTAATGGCATAGCAATTAGCAACAATGGCTTTTAGTAGTTTTAGAACCTGCTCCAATCTTGTCAAGCGAGCCTGTAGATAACATGATGTATCAGTTCTGTAACACCATATGTATGATAACCGCTTTTGCTTTGTATTCTCATAATGAAATCATAAGGAGCTTTCACTTACTGATACCTCAATTGATGTTCACACACAAGAAGTTTTTTTCACGGGTGATGCCGTCTAGGAGGATGAGTTTAATGGCATAGAAGAAGACGTCGATGATGAAAATGACTAGCTGGATGGGAAAGATGATGAGGAACCGAAAGGTAAACTTTTTTGTTTTCTTTTACTTTTCGTGGCAACGGTTTTACGTTGCAGCTTTGTGCAAGGAAGGTAAAAATGCACAAGCTATGGTCTATTCTAGAGGTGGAAAGTTTTGAATCATTAACTAATAACTGGGCCGATTTGGGCTATCTTTATATTTAGCGGGTCGAATGGGTCAAGCTGAAGGATTTAACTTGGAAGAAAACAGGCCAAATTGGTCAAACACGTTAAGAGTCATTGCAAGTGTATACAAATGCATACAAGAAACATAATCAGTACATTATTAATGCATAAATTAGAAAAAAAAAACAGTTAAATATATTTGTTGGTGATTGCATCCCTGCATATTCGTTTCGCCACAGTAAGAAATAACTTATCGGCCAGTTACACCCATATTGTCACCTTTAGTCTCTTCTATACAATTGTTGAACAGATTTCATGTAGAAGATGTTTTTTTTTTTTTGGTTCATGCAAGATTTGTAAAGTAATGTATTATTGCCAAACATCTTTTTCATTAGAAAAAGAAAAAAAAAGCAAATAAAAAAGTATCAGAATCTAATGAGATCTTATTTTCTAATATTAAAATGCGGATATTGTGTCACTCTTCTCCAAATAATTGTTGTCAATAATAAAATAGGAATAATTAGTCATCATGATATTGATTAGTATGTTTAAAAAATGAATGCTATCTCCAGCCGAATATATGCATAAATACGTTAGAAGCTGTACCACTTATAGCTCACATTTTCTCTCCAATCATCATCACATTGTTACAAGGTAAATCCTTCGTTATTCTTGCATGAAATAATTGTAAAAATCTATTTAAATAGTTGCATGTTGGTAAATAATGATTAAAGCTATTCATTTTTCATCATTTGCAGCTGGTAAAATGAAGATCTTGGTAAGAGAATCGACAATGGTGATTCCAGCAGAGGAGAAACCAAGGAAAAACATATGGAACTCAAATCTCGACCTTATAGTCCCGAATATTCACACACCTAGCGTGTATTTTTACCGGTCTAATGGCGCTGATAACTTTTTCGATGCAAAAGTATTGAAAGACGCTCTCGGTAGAGCGTTGGTTTCTTTTAATCCATTGGGAGGAAGATTAAAGGAAGATGAAAGTGGTCGGATTGAGATTGATTGCCAAGGACAAGGTGCCTTGTTTGTGGAAGCAGAGTCAGATGGTGTAGTTGATGATTTTGATGACTTTGCACCTACGATGGAACTCCGGAAACTTATCCCAGCCGTCAATTACTCACTAGGAATTGAATCCATTCCTCTGCTCGTCTTGCAGGTAAACTCTATCATGTCACTGTAAATATTAGCTCCCTAATTAGGGAGTTATTACAAGCGTCAACTGCTTATCTTTATCAATGAGGTTTTTTAGTGAAGTTTAATTTTTTCAAAAACTCTAAAAACCCTAAAAAAGAACATATAAAAAATCTAACACTGTATGACAAAATGCTCAAGGTACTGTGTGGGTCGACAGCATAAAGTTTTAAGATTAGTAGTGGGTTAGGTCGGTGGGGCCTTTTGTTATTTAATCTTATACTACGTATAGTTTATCATTAAAAAGAATATCATTAGTTTGATAAAAATATAACGTTAATGCTAGTCTTCTCTTTCATATTTAAATTGGAGCAGGTAACTTACTTCAAATGCGGGGGAGTTTCACTGGGAGTTGGGATGCAACATTATGTTGCGGACGGGTTATCTGCGATGCACTTTATCAAAACATGGTCAGAAATGGCTCGTGGTGTTGACCTCACTGTACCACCTCCTTTCATTGACAGAACCATCCTCCGTGCTCGGGACCCGCCACAGCCTGCCTTTGAGCACGTTGAATACAAGCCCCCTCCACCAATGAAATCATCGTCACTCCAAGCCCAATCAAATGATACAGTTGCCTCAAATTTCAAGATAACACGTGACCAACTCGATATGCTCAAAGTAAAATCAAAAGAAGATGGCAACACAATAAACTACAGCTCGTTTGAGTTGCTCTCGGGCCATATTTGGAAGTGCATGTGTAAAGCCCGTGGGTTGCCAGATGATCAGGAAACAAAGCTTTACATTGCCACTGATGGGCGGACCCGCTTTCAGCCAAATTTACCAACAGGCTATTTCGGGAATGTTGTTTTCACAACTACTCCTATAGCAGCAGCAGGCGAAATTCAGTCTAATCCTAGCTGGTATGCTGCGAGTAAAATCCGCGATGCATTAGTGATGAGGAACAGTGATTATTTAAGATCAACAATAGACTATATGGAACTACAGCCCGATCTAAAGGCTCTGGGTAGTGGGATTGTCCAGAGTTATAAATGGGCGAATCTTGGGATAACCAGCTGGTCTAGGCTCTCGATTCATGATGCTGACTTCGGATGGGGTAGACCTATTTTCATGGGACCTGGTGGTTTAGTGGTGGAAGGTTTGGGTTTTGTGTTACCAAGCCCGGTTAATGATGGAAGCTTGTCGTTCGTTATTAGGCTGCAAGTTGAACACACAAACCTTTTCAGAAAGTGTTTGTACGATATTTAATACGCTGAATGGATTCCAACAGTTCCTTCAAGATTTTAATTGCGAATAAAATTTATCATTATCACTCGAGTTTATAACCCCAGGTCCCCATGTATTAGAATATACTACTGTAGTAATTTACAACACAACACTTGAGCATTGTGCTTTCATGTGTATTTTCCTTTTCGGTGTGACACATTTATTTAGAAAGGGAAATAAATTAGGTCAATGAAAAAAAATGGCCAGCAGTTGACTGAACTTAGACCCTCCGGTTAAAAAATGATCCCATTTGACCCTTACCTAAAATCATGGGAGGATGCATATGGTAGGCTTTCACTTACTGATACATCAATTGCTCACCAAGAAGTGTTTTTAGAAAGGCAAATATTCAAACACTTGCATACCACCATAACTTATACATGTCACATCGAGACTTAAACCTACAACATATTTAATTAATAACTAACATTACACCTGACCAAAGGCCCTTTGGTCGCACAAAAACAATTATTTGAAGTAGATATTACAAGCATAACTAATTCATTTATGGATTTATAATTCAAAGTTTTATTTGATTCTCTCTTTCCATTAGAAATCTCACTTAAAAGGTAAAATCATCCTTAATCGTTTATTGAAAGTATAATTTTATTTATTAACAACACTGCTTATATATCCGTATGTTAGGTCTTATATAAGTTAGATTTAGTGAGGATAATGATGCCATTTACTGCAATCAGCGTTTGTTAGAGGCCGGGTCAAAACAAGCCAATTTAAAAATGGGTCAAATGGAAGAAAATACAAATAGCAGAAATGAAATTGGATTTTTGTAAAGTTTGCAGAATGTATGAACTGGATCTTGTTTATTTGGTCTTGACCTACTCTGGAGTAATTTTTATAACAAAGATAAAGTAATTCTTATTATATTAACAAAAATTTTACTATGATGAAACTCTACCCTTTATAAAAAAGAACATGATGAAGTGATGAACAATATCAAATGAAGCAAGATAATGACATTGGGTGAGTGACATTATATCATTATTACTGATATCTTAAGTCTCAACCTAACATGTATGAATTACCTTCGGTGTAGTTCAATCCTTCGAGACAACTATTTCATGGTTTACATATGAGGTTGTCGACGTCCAGAATGATGAGTTTTATGGCATTGAAGAAGAAAAACGATGATGATGATGACAAAGAAGATAATGATGATGGAAACTAGAAGGATTACAAAGACAAAGAAGAAACCACATGAACTATTTATGTACATTATTTCAATATACCATCACCTTCATCGTATGTTTTCACCATCATAATCTCTTAAAACCACAAATTAGTATTCAATTACACTAGCTAGAATCGAAATGTGTTGGTTGAAGAAACATGCATAAAATCAAGGAAACCTGATATCAAAGAGATACGAGCAATAACTAGACAATAGTTAAATTTATGTAGATTATTTCAATATACCATCACCTTCACCGTATGTTTTCATTCATAATCTCTTAAAACCACAAATTAGTGTTCAAGTACACTAGCTAGAATCGAAATTTGTTGGTTGAAGAAACATGCAAATTTCAAAGTTGAGCCAAATGACTAATATCATAAGGAGACTGATGTAGTGAAAAAAAATGAGATAACACAATTGAATATGTTGATTCCAATGAATACCAGAAACAATTCTTCCAAATAACGTAGTTGGATTACAGAACTTTCGAGCCCCAAAACACTTTATTTTAGTAGTTGTTTTGCATTTTTTATGTTTTTTCGGGTTTTTTGGACTTTTGTTTTTAGGCTAGTTTTCGGCCGGTTTGTCTTTTAAGGCCCATTTCAATTTTGTTTGCCTATTTAATAAGTGTTTTGTAACCCTGGCTATTCAGTTCAATGATATATGAAAAGTCTATTTTTGGCAGTTTTGCTAAGAATTTTGCATAACTATCCGTATATGTTAGGTTACCACGGCGTTCTCCTCATTCCAAGATTCGAAACTGCTGGTCCCGGGCCTGAAACGAAGTCTCTGAGCTCAAGTTATGCCACTCTGAAAAAATGCATTTTCTTCACACGATCTTGGGCCTCCAGAAACAAAATGGTCCGTTCCTCAACACTTAGGCCTGCATCAGAGACACGTCCATAGCAGATAGTAGAGGTGAACAAAAAAACCGGTTTTAAAAACCAGAATCGGTTTGAAACCGGAAAACTGAACCGGTCAACACCGGGTTTGACCAAACCGGTTTCGGTTTGAGGCCAAACCGGCGGTTTGGAACCGGTTTAGGGTTTTCGAGCTTCCACCGGTTTGTATACCGGGTTTTCGAACCGGTTTGAAAAACTGGTTTCCAAAAACCGGTTTCAACCCGAACCGTTTTTTTAATTTAGCTTTTTTATTGTGAGAGGTCCCGTGAAGGAGAGTTTTCGATAGAGATGCGGTCAACAAGCTAAACTTCGGCAAGAAATTTATTTTTCGACAACAAATTCATTTTGCGGCAACAAATTTCTGTGGCGGATTTGGCTGAAATTCGCATGGTCACTTAGAAACGACCCAACGGGTGAGCTGTGTCACTTTTTGGCCTTTCGGGCCTCAAAAGAGCGTTTTTCTGTTTTATAAGTACGTTTTTGGGTAAAAAGAAGTATACATCATTTCTTCCCATGTCCTCATACTCTTTTTGACGAATCGGTACTGTACCAACGGCTTATCTCTATCTTGTTCTTGCTTATCTTTATGGCAGTTTTTTTGGATCTTGTCCCGCCCACATGCTTATCTTCACATGCTTATCTTTATTGAGATTTTTTTATATCGTGTCCCCCCACTTTTGGCCCCTGATCTTTATGACAGTTTTTTTGATCTTGTCCACCAGACTACTTATCTTTCCCGTCTTTGTGCTATTTTATGTCTGTATAATAAAGAGGTTGAGTTTCATTGTTAAATCACATCTCAATAATCACAATCCTAAGCCGAAAAAAAAAAAACTCTCCAAAGCGAAAACCAAATTGCACTAGATGCTAGCAGCGAAGGCACTATGTCTCCGGGAGGACCACGGTATGATTATATGTTGAGCAGCGAAGCCGAAGATGATTACTAATTTTCGATTAGTATGTTGTATTTTTAATTCGCTTGCATTATGTTGTTGATGTTGTATTTTAAATTTCCTTGCATTGTGTTGTATTTCCTTTCTAATGTATTTCGTTTCTGATGTATTAGGGTTTTTATATTAAACAAAAGTTAAAGTTTATTCCGTTTATAGTGTACAAAACCACGAAAAAAAACGGGCAATACCTAGACAAAAGTTATACGTATAAATGATATAAATTTAGAAAAAAGCCATAGATAATAAGATTTCCGTCTCGTTGTTATTATTTCTTTGGTTTCATTAATACAAACATCAAACTGTAGAACAACTCATTGTCATACAATATCATCGAATTTCAAAGTCGAGCCAAATGACTAATATCATAAGGAGAGGCATCCATAGCAGAGAGTGCAGAGTATGATCTTGTTGCAAATATTATGTTCATAATTTATGTAGGATGAAAGCCATCATACTAAAGAGACAAGGGATTGAGTTTGGAATACACTGGGCATCGGAGGGTCTCACTTGACAACAAGCAACATTTGGTAAGACTTCACCTACAAAGCATGGAAACAGTTTATGTAAATTAACACAACCGATAAAAATTTATGTGCAAATTAAGAAGTGGTAACTTATTTTTTCTCTAATCTAAGCAAAAAAGACTTGATGATTTAAAATAACACCACAAACTGAACTTGTATATGCATGTGTTACCTCCTTGTGTTGCTTGAATATTTGTAAGGTTGATGAAAGTGAACCGTGCATAAGAGAAATCAATGTTGAGCATATCAACAACAGGCTTAAGCCTATCATTAAACAACCCCACATCGTTATTGATTGATTCAACACATGTTTTTCCATCAGTGCCAAATCGTGTTATCTTAGTTAGGGCACACCCTATCAACCCCAAACCATACACGGCAATCTTTCTGGCTCCCAGATTATACAAAGTCTGTCATAAGTGCATACATAGATCACAAAAAAGAAATAAGGTCAGAAGTGTGAAAACATTTCCAGCGTACTAAACAATGGGAGATCTTAGAGCGTACCGTTAGTTGTTGAGAGTATCGCTGCGAGAGGACTGCTGCATATTGACCAGTGGTATATATGTGGCTTGTGGGATAATTATTAGGCATCAAGTAGTTGTTCACATAATCATCGCTTCCAATATTTACTAAGTAAATACATTCTTTTAGATAATCTTGTGTAAATGTGTTGTTTTGTTGTAAGCGTGAAAGGCGTGAAATTACTGCTTCATGATTCTGTAGTTGCATATCAAAGGTGAAACGATCACCCTACAATAAAGTTCAAAATAAACAACAAATTAAGATATGCACATCAAGTTATAATGATTAACTAAGCTTATTTAGTTAGAAAGTATCAACATTACTTGTTAATAAATGTTTTGCCGTTCTTAGAGTCCATTTGTTAATCTATGAACAAAAATATAAGTAGAATTTATTAAGCAATCCCGAACAACCTCTAGTTCCAAAAACAATGTAAATAGTGACTACCTCTGTTCTTCCGGTTTCTTCCCGAATACCCGCATATGCACTACCATAGTTTACGCCTGTGCTGATGTGTTGGTCAGTTGCTAAAGCATATGGTGGTATGAAGTTAGGGAAGCCTAGAAGTTGACCTGAAAATAAGCAAAGCAGCAAACCATTAATGCATGATCTAAATATATTCTTTACATCCTTTTTTGAGTAACAACAAATAATGCCACAATGTATGATGCTCTATAATTACATACATTGCAAAACCCTACTTTAGGTAAATGCTTTATCAGATACGTAGTACAAGATATTTATGCTTTGTCATAACTTGTTTGGATTTAAGGGATTGTTGATCAAGAAAGTTATCTAGAAAAGAGCCTCATCTTGCCACAACTTCATACACTCTAAATGTTTTTATCAAAATATTAAGATTAATGAAAAGTAAAGGATAGATAATAAAACGAATAATGTCTGTGAATGTTCGACCATTTGTAAATCTGCCGGTGACACCTTGAGGAAAATCAATCCCATAGGGGAGATAATTGGCTTTTCCTGTTGTAACGAGTTTATTATTATTGCCACTATCAACCAATGCGTCTCTAAATATGAAGTAACATGGTACTTGTGGTTCACCGACTACAAGTGTTTGAACTTGCATCAGCCCCACGACAACGAGCAGCGTAAACACTAGTTTAATCTCATAAGCCATGTTTGCTACAATATTAAAAGAATGAATGAATGATGATTGCTTTCATAAAAGATACATCCTGTTTATAGAAAGATCATGGAAGGAGATAGGCAAGTGGGAGCTTTAGATATAAACACTAACATGTAGACAAATTAGACCATTTAGTTTCAACATTAATGGATTTATACTAGTTCTTCTACAAAGTTAAGTTTGTCATCGAGCCGAAGCTCTTTCATTGGAATGACGAAAGATTCGTCAGATAGGAATTTCTTTAAATTAGAAACGTGGAAGGTACTGTGGACATTACTAAGTTCTTCAGGAAGCTCAAGTTTGTATGCCACTGGGCCGACCCTTTTAAGGATCTTAAATGGTCAATGTACCGAGGGTTAAGCTTTCCTCGCTTTCCGAATCAGATGACACCTTTTCTAGGTGACACTTTTAACATAACACGATCTCCAACTTGGAATTCCATAACTCCTTTGCCGGTCTCTTATAGCTTGCAAGCGTTTTCAGATTTGTACTATCTCTTCGGTGCATTTATACTATCTTTCGGTGGTTTCATGGATTCTCATGGTCCCGTGAGATTGGGCATCTCCAACTTTTGGCCCAAAGAGGTGATCGGCACTTACGATCATAATGTACCTCGATTGGTGTTGCTTAATAATGGCGATGTATGTTATTGTAAGAAAATTCTTAACAGTGGTAAGGTTTCTCCACATCCTTTTCTAAAATCTATAACACGAGCTAGAGGCATATCTCTTAAAGGTGTTTGGTTTGGTTCTTTCACTTTTGTCCATCGGTCTAGGGATGATTTGTCACGCATATCTAATTGAGTACCCAGGCATGTCATAATTGACTGCCAGAATCTGGATGTGAAATGACTGTCACGATCCGATATGATGGATATCGGCACTCCATGTCGTGAAACTATCTCCTTTATATACAACCTTGTAAGGGTTTCCATACTATCTGTCGCTTTGGTGGGGATGAAATGTGCTGATTTGGTAAGGCGGTCTACAATGACCCAAATTGTGTCATGTCCGCTTGATGTTTTGGGTAGTTTTGTAACGAAGTCCATCGTTATTCTTTCCCATTTCCATGTAGGAATCTCTGGTTGTATCAGTAAGCCGGATGGCTTCTGACATTCTGCTTTAACTCTAGAGCATGTCAAACACTTGCCGACATATTCAGCGATGATTGCCTTCATGTTAGGCCACCAATAGAGTTTCTTTAGATCCTGATACATCTTGTCAGAACCTGGGTGGATGGAATACTTTGATTTATGGGACTCATGCATGATCAAGTCCCTCAAATTACCAAAGAGTGGTAACCAACTTCGATTCTTGATACATCGGGTTCCATCAGGACGTACTTTAAATGCTTTGTCCATTCCTTGTAGGTTCTCAGCTTTGATGTTCTTTTCTTTGATTACCTCGGTTTGAGCTTTGAGGATTTGTGATGGTAATTTTAGGTGAAGGGTCATGACTAATGCTCTAACTTAGAGTGGTTTAATTTGTTCCTTCCGGCTTAAGGCATCTGCTACTACATTTGCCTTTCCAGGATGGTAGCGAATCTCACAATCGTAATCTACAAGCAATTCTAACCAACGACGTTGTCTCATGTTCAACTCTTTCTGATCAAGAATATGTTGAAGACTTTTATGATCAGTGAACACGGTACACTTTGTGCCATATAGATAGTGTCTCTAAATTTTAAGAGAGAACACTACTGCTCCTAATTCAAGGTCGTGTGTGGTATAATTCTCTTCATGAGGCTTGAGTTGTCGGGATGCATGTGCAATAAATTTTTCTCTTTGCATTAACACCGCTCCCAAACCTTGGAGTGATGCATCACAGTAAACGACAAAATCATTGTTTCCTTCTGGTAATGCTAAGATTGGAGCTTCACACAATTTTAGTTTTAGTAGTTGGAAGGCTGACTCTTGGTCCTCTCCCCATATATACTTCTTGTTTTTCTGGGTTAATTCAGTCAAAGGCTTTGCAATCTTCGAAAAACCTTTGATGAATCTCCGATAGTAGCCGACGAGTCCTAAGAATTAGCGTACTTCTGTAGGTGTAGTAAGAGATGCCCAATTCTTAACTGCTTCAATCTTGGAGGGGTCAACGTGAATTCCTTGGCTGTCAATCATGTGTCAGAGAAATTACATGATACTGATCCTGAAATCACATTTGGAGAACTTGGCATATAATTTGTCCTTTTTGAGTAATTCCAAGATTATTCTCAGGTGATTTGTGTGTTCTTCTTTGTTACGGGAGTAGATAAGAATATCATCGATGAATACTATCACAAATTTATCCAAGTATGGTTTACATACACGGTTCATTAGATCCATGAACACAGCAGGCGTGTTAGTTAAACCAAATGGCACCACTTGGAATTCATAGTCTCCCTACCGCGTTCTGAAAGCAGTCTTGGGAATATTGGTATGTGCTTAAATACACATACCTTTTACCTAATAAAACAAGCTAAAAAGATCAATAATGACCAATAAATATAGAAAAATGCATTGTATTCGTTTGTATTGTGAATTGTGTCTTGCAGGTAACGGATATTGCACAAAAGGACAAAAACAAAGCAAAACGGACAAAACCGAGCACGGTAATGGAAAGTGTATGAGAAATCAAAGCCGAAGAAGTATTTATCTTTAATGGGCCAACCCGTACCTATTTTAATGGGCCGGGTCAGCCCATTAAGATATTCTACCTATTAAACATAAAACTAAAACCCATTTATATTACTTAAAGTCCAAGCCATTAAAACCTTACCTTGGCCCAAGTCAAAGCCCAACCCTAAGCCCGGTCAATCCCATTTTTATAACAAGTCAAAGTTACTATTGACTCTCTCTTTCACTCTCTCTTTTACAACAAAAACACAAAGCAGGGTAAATCCCTATCCACCCCACACACGCACTCTTAAGCTTCTAGAAACCTTTGCCTGACAGCTCTGACACCCAACAAATGACACGCTGGCAATCCCAGAGGATTTCATTGGTTAATGAGACGTCACAACAAATCAAGGGTCAGGATTAGATGATCAAAGGCGGTTTGGATTTAAGGGCTAAGATCAGATAAGAAGGACGCTCCTCTAAGGCCTAGAAGCATCCCTCAATTGCTATAAATAGGGCTTTAGGTTTCATAGCTGGTGTGTAGTTTTTAGCGTATAGTAGCTTATGTAAGAAATTTAGCTTATTGTTTTTATAAATGTAATTTCCTTTCTTAAAGTCTTGTAACCTTTCATTATTAATAAAAAAAATTCAGTTTGCCTTTTAAGTTCTGTGTTAAATTCTTAGTTCACTTTTATTCAATGTGTTTAAAATGAGTTAGAAACTATTTAATAAGCTCCAAATAAGCTCTTATAACCTGATAAGCTAATCTTATTAAGCTCAGCTTACTTTTAAGCTCAACTTAATAAGCTCATTTCTCAGTCACTTCAAAATTACCCCATCTTACAAACTCCAATTTTCCGACTGTACCGATTTTCAAGCACAGCCTCGTTGGGGATAAACGACCCGGGAATATTCTATACTACTTCTCGGTTTCATTGATTATTTTTAGATTATACTTATTATATATATTTTATTATATATTATATATATAAGTTGTTAGTTTAAAAACCATTAATTAATTTTTGGCGCCGCTGCCGGGGATGCTGTGAGTCGATTATCCATACTGTTTGAAACTTAGTTTTTGAAGATCCTTCATTCTTGAAGTTATTGGCTTTATTATTAAAAAAAGATAAAAAAGAAAAAAAAACCCTAAAAGTACAAAAATATTTTCATTTTCTTTTTAGTATAATTATCATTTAAAGAAAAACTTAAAAA
>BQNB010178062.1:0-12906 GCA_026074375.1 Tanacetum coccineum
TTAGGAAAACAATTAAATTAAACACACAAATATACAAGCAAACAATTAAACTAACAAATAACAGAATATACAAGAATATACACTAACCTAATTAACAATACTCCTAAGGGTTAGATCTAATAGTAAAAACCAAAATAAAAAAATAAAAATCAAGATTAATTTTCACTCCCCAGCAACGGCTCCAAAAACTTGATGTGTCGTTGTGTGGTGTATATTTTTATGATACAAGTTTTAAATTTATATTTTTTTGACTTAACCAAAAACAACACATTAACGGGCAGTGTACTCGGTCGGTGGTAGATTCGTGGTAAGTAGGGTGTCGAACACTTGAAGCGAGATTAAATCTCTCAATTTATTTATATCTTGGTTATCTAATCTATTTTAATTCTAATCTACGTCAAACCTATGTTAATCCTATGTTAGTTATAATCCTAATTCTAACAGGTAAAAGGGGGGGTTTCAGCTTGAGAGACTGGCACGGGTTTGGTTGGTGACTATAATCAATTCAAGACACTTTAACCTACGCAAGCAAATTAACAGAAGATAAAAGAGCGGTCGAGCCTTATGATAGAAAACTATATTAGCCATCATTAATCCGATTAGAACATTGTTTTGTTTATTCAGTGCAATGATTACTTATCTTGAAGAGGCATATCATTCTTAGACTTAGGCGGGACTTCATCCTAAGACCTAGACACATTAATTCTGTCACAATTAAAGCATCCGCATAAAGCATCCTTATTTGCTGATTATAATCTATATTAGGGATTAAAGCAATGGTGATCTTGTTAAACCCTAGCTCGTAGAGACTTTACCCAATTAATGCTTAACGACGATTTATACTCTAGTAGTCCACTTGTCCAACTATCCAATGGAATCAGAATGTTATTTGTTGAATTACCTAGGCCACTACCTACTACGGTACAACCAGTTCAATCGAGGCAAGCAGGACGTTATTAGTGATCCTATTTGTTCCACCTATACGCATTACTATATGGAGAGCTATCCCGGACTCAGCCTACACCCAAACAACACCGAAGTTGCAGCGCTTTAAATATGTAGAACTAAACCCAGTTGAATGATAGGCCGCATACTTAAGCACGTAAACAAGTATCATGTGATAAACATAATCAATAAATCAATGATAAATTAAAAAATCGAGATATAAACAAAACCAAACATTCAGATCTTCATAATAATGGCTAATACCCGAAAGTATTAGCCTTCAAATATCATAATTATTACAAGAGTAATGGCTTAGCCAAGGTAAACTAACCGAGTTAACGAATGATACCAAAAACTGAATGATTACAAAAGTATAACAAATTACACGTTGTCTCCTATGGATTGGAATGCGTTGTAAGACCTTTTTTGCTCTTTTTCTCCTCTGAAAATTGACTTTTGTGGTTTAGGTATCGAGAATATGATTTAGCACACTTAAAACTCGTTTTTGAGTTTTTATTTTATAGGGTCTGGAGTCGGTGTCGATACGGTGTATCCAATGTATTGGATACGGCGTATTGGAGTTTCTTGGAGTAGGGATCACGTTTGATATCTTCCAGAATATTCACATACTATATCTCCAATACGGCGTATTGGTCTTCTCTGGATACGGCGTATTGAACTTGTTTCCTTTGTGGTCTTTGGTGAGTGTAGGCACGGATACGCCGTATCTTCCTTGATGGATCCTGCGTATTGGTTGTCAGAATAGTAATCTTCAAAATATCTTCATTTAAGCTCCAGAATGCGCGCCTTTTGCTAATATTCACCAAGTACTACCCGTAATTACTACAATTCTCAAATATAAACGATTAAGTACCCAATTTTTGTAATAATATACAAAATGGGTTAATAACATGGGATAAATGATGCTATAAAATAGATGTTATTTGATGTCATCAAATATCCCATCCACTTGAATCCTAATTGTTCTCAAATAGCCTTTAGAAGTCTAAAAAATGTATCCCTAAGGATATTTTCCGTTAAAGCATTTATTTGATCTATTATAAGTACACAACCAAACACCTCACGAAATAGAAAGATGAAAACACTCAAATCACTCAACTAATCTATGTGGTAACATGTAACAATTCGCCTCAAAATGATCGGTCAGTAGACGAGTATTCTATCATAAGCTTGGCAAGGATACACATCTCTACTGCTAAAGCTAAGGAGTAACAAGTTTATAAAGGTAAATATGGGTTTGTATGATAAGGCTTAGGGTTGATCATTCTTCAATCTTTCACCAGAAGTACCACTCCAACAAGGCAGCTGAAGCACACATACATGGCCGTAACGACGGAATAAACATGTGTGTTCGATCACATCCTCATTCGAATTTAACCAATGGTTAGGATGAAGAATGATATAGGGTAGGGACCTTCTAACTTTCACCAAAAGTCATAACTAAACAAGACGAGCTGACGACATGAACATCGGCCGTAACAATGAAATAGACATCAATCGCTCATCACAAATCCTCATATCCGTGTCCTACGGCTAATCATTAGAAAGAGAAGAAAATATGTTTGTTGAATAAAATTACGAAACAAATAGATAAGTCTAAAATACAAATTGATAGGCACTTTTTTTTTCTTTTCCCAAGAATAGAAGATAAAAAGGGAAAAAAGAAATAAAAAGGACAGAACAAGAGCGAAAAAAAGACAAAAGAGGGGGAAAAAACTGGATAGACCAGAAGAAAACGCAAAGGATACAAGAAAAAGCAGGAGAACGTAATTCACCAGAAAGGAAAGGAAAAAACGATACAATTAAAAAAGGGCGAGCAAGCCAGAAACCGAATAGAATGGGAAAATTTCGAAACGATGCAACCTCACCGCGCCCACCCCCGCACTAATCTCACCGTCCCCTCTCCGCTTATCACCCCACAACCCTCCATCAAAACCCCTCCCGCCCCGTTAGAGCTCATGCTGTATCCCTTACCCATGCTATAGACACAACTATATACAACCAAATTGGATCAAAGATCAAAAACCAACAACCAAAGTTTGGCGTACCCCAAACGGTCAACTACCCAATCAACCATACTTTACATACTTTACAAGGCAAGTGGCGATATCTTCCACTTTATACAATACTCTACATCGTCGATTTGTATCAACGAATAATCGAGTCCTCTGTAATTTCTTCGTTAATTGCAAAACTATTATCTTTAAAACTTACTTTTTATTAACTATTAGTACATTTGAGTGAGTGATTGAAAACGATTGTTATGAGATGCACGGCTATACCTTCTCTTTTTTGTTGCGATTTTTCTAAATTTTTGATTTTTTTTTGCTAACACTATACTACAAAACTCGGTGTAGTTTCACCATCTTCACGATCATAATAATTCCGGATAATTCCTTCGATAATTCTTCATTCTTCGGACGTACCATTAATTGCGATGGTAGTAAAAATACATGAGTTTTGACTATAATATACATTCCCATTTGCGATGTGCAAATTTCTTCCAACCGTACCAAAATAGACACAAGACTCGGGAAATACAAACTTTACACTTTAAGCAACTAGCAACTGTAAAATAAACTTAATCTAACAGGGTAGGCTAAGGTGTAAAGGTGTAACGAAACAAATAATTGGTGTAGTTCCTAAAGGATTGGCTCTACGGGTTGTTCTAGGGGTATCTTACTCTTAAAGTGAGAAAACAAAAAGTTTATATGGGGGTTAACTAACCAGTGTAGTTAGTTAATAAGCAACATGTAAAGGCGATTTGGGTGTAATCCTAAAATTTACCAATTTAAACAAGTTACTCCATCTAAATCCATAGTACTTATCACTGCGGTCTCGAGTGATATACCAAGCCAAGTTCTAAAGTCTACTACATCACCGGCACACTCATATTTTGTGGAATTTGGGTAAACATTTGGAAACGGATAGGTTAAATCCTCACAATATCTAACAAGGGTTATTGTGTGCGGGTTATGTATCAAGTAATTTCACAAAAGTATGCTTGAATTTTTTTTAATTTGAGCATAATTTAAGCATTTTAGTGTAAAAATTAGGACAAGTAAACATTCTAATTCCATCCCTCCACTTGAATTATACAACGTCCTCGTTGTATAGATAAAACATTAAATACGGGAATTAAAAAGAATTAGAATGAGAAACTCCTTTGATATTTGCTCGATAGATTCTCCATGTTGATTTATTAAGCAAGATTTCATGTTGAACGACCGCCTTGAAGTTTCAAGACTCCAACACTTCAAGATCTCCAGATTTGTAAATTCTCCACCAATATTCATCGATATTTCTTTGCTTCCAAGGTCCTGTGTAAATAATAGGAAAAACATGTATTCCTATCTTAGTACCTACGGTTAATTTAAACTAAACTAAACAAACCAAATATGAGTCAGTTTGGTAAATACGCCGTATCATGTGCATGAATACGCCGTATTGCCAGAACCGACAATAATGTTTTTAAAGTGCATAAAAAGTGAAGACTGATAACGTCCAAACAATCAATACGCTGTATGGTATGGAGCGGATACGCCGTATAGATGTCTGGGAAGACAGACTCGATAAAATTAAATAACAATCCGGGTTGTCTCCCGGGAAGCACTTTTGTTTACAGCGAAGTCTTTAAGTAGACTTTTCTTTAGCTTTCACACACTTGAAATCACTCTCTCTTCATCTTCTCATACCTGCCTCCTTAGGTGGAAACCCTGCTTGGTTTCGCGGTTAAAAATGAGAGTAAAAAGAGTGTGTGTGAAACTCAATCCAGCGTATCAGTTGGGCTTTCATACCCAGACTCGATATGCCGTATTGGTGTTTGATTAATACGCTGTATTGGCGAATTTTGTTGACTTAGTCAACTTCAGTTAAAGACAGTGGATACACCGTATAGGTTTTAACCAAACACGCCGTATTCATTGTCGGAGACCAATTTTCCTAATTTGAATAAAGCAAAGAAAACGTACCTTGGCCTCCGCAACATTCTTGTACAAACACCATCCTTATAATAATGTTTAGGGTCGAACGGAAATGCCAAATGACATATACAAATTCATAATAAGATAAAATAGCATTCCGTTGACGTAATAATTCCAAATCACGATATTTACATTTAACTTCATGACAAAATTTCCCATTTTGAAAGTTTTATTGATTTTATCGTGACTTGTTTCCAAAATCACATTTGACCCTTGTGTAATTTCATTACCCCTCGAAGACTGTATTATATCGATCTCATTATCATCATTGTCTTTTTTCAACTTTAAATCATCGGGATGAATAATGTTGAAGGGGAATAGATCATTAAAGTACAAAACATTTTGTTCCTCTTCATCATATTCGGACAATGATGTTTCATCATTTAAATCAAATTCATCGATATGTTGAGGGCTTAAAATCGGTTCAGTTAATAAATCTGATTTAGACATTCAAGCATCATTGTAAACAATGGCTGGAAATTCATTCTTAAAACCATTAAAGAAGTCTAAATCATCAAAACAACTGACCGTAGGCTCGGGTGGTGGAAGTGAAGGCATATTGACTTTTTCATTATCATTTTCCGAATCCGTTTTCAAATCATTGGTAGAAATTATTTATAAAGAAAACGAGTTATTTGTCAAAAATGACCGTGTAATCATCATTGCCGGTATCCGTACAAATGAAATTCTAAGTCCAATTTCATCATTAATAGAACTTACCAGTGGGGTTCACAAGAAAGTGAGAGTTTTTTTCCAAGTCTGAATAACCGCCGTCATTAAAGGCTATAGCTAGAAATTCGGTTTCAACAGATTTGAGGTCGCGAATGTCTTTGATATGTGAGAAATCACATATCCTTTTTATACCAAAAATGACCTTTAAATGATTAAAATGTGCAAAAATATGCTTGTATTTGTGTATTTTGTTGTTTGTGATGTGTAGGTACGAATATTGCAAAAATCACATTAAAACGGTCAAAACCAGACAAACACGAACACGGGAACGGATAGAGTGCACAAGAGCCGGAAGTTTCTAGCAAAAGGTCATCAAAAGTCAACCCTTGGTCAACAATGGTCAAACCACAAAATGCCAAAACCCTCAAAATACCCAAAAGAGCCTTATTGTTAAATTCATTTTCACTAAAAATCCTAAAACAATAACACCGTTAGTCCTTAACCATTAAGGGACTAACGGTCGTTAACCCGCTATAACAAAATCCCATGGCCCAATACCCGAGCCCAGGTCAACTCACTCAAATCCCCGGGTCAAACACAAGTTGTATAACATTTGGGGGCGGGAAAAACAGTTTTTACTGTTCACCGTCTCCCCCAATTCACCCAGCTCAAATTAAACCATAATTAACCCACACCCTTTCAATTAATGACATGGTCAGAAGATTCTTAGTACAAAGTGCCTATTCAGCAAAGCAAAACGTCACCAAAGCCTCTCATTGGCCAAGACGCCATTAAGAATGACACGCAGGCTATTAAAGAAACACACAAGAAAAGGGAAATTGCATTGGATTCAGTGTTAAGAACACACTCAATCCCAAGAGTGGGATTTGCCCAGCTTGGCAATCCGTGTGCTCATTTTGATCCAAGGGCTAAGATTAAGCATCCAATGATTGGCAATGATTGAAAGGACAGGATCAAGACTAAGAGGAGCGTCCTAATCAGCCTAAAAGCTTATCTCTCAACCTATAATCGAGCCCTCACTACTCACATCACAAGAAGCACTGAATATCTAGGAGTAGTTATTAAATAGTAGCTACACGTTTTAAGCATATCATTAATTTTTCAGCTTATTGTTTTTTACAATCAATGTAAATTCCATTGTCTCACTTTGTAATCGTTTTTAATTAATAATATAGAGTTTGTTTTCATAAAAGCTTAATGTTCAGTTCATGTTTTCATTATTAAGTAATCTAGTTTAATCATGCTCTCTATACTGTTTAAATAAGCTCAATCAGCTGTCATTTTAACTAATAAGCTATAATTCACTTAGTTAAGCTCTTAAAAGCTTAACTAAGCTTATTAAGACACAAATCCTCCTTCAAAAGTACCACAACTTATTATGGAAGGGAAGCCAATAAGGGATGGGCTTCCAGGACCCCACCAGCTTATCCTAGGATAAGCTGGAGCTTGTTGATAGCTCATAAGAGCAATTTGATAAGCCTTGTTTAGAGCAAAGGCAATTGTAAGTTCTCAATTCCTTTTTACAACTTAGCTTTGAATGTCAGTTTATCATGACTTATAGTTTGCTTATTGCTGATTAGATTAGCTTATAAATGCTTAATATAGTTGTTAGAAACTTAATTTGTTTGCTAATTAATTTAGAATCTTAGTTAACTCTTATTTTCTATAAATCAGTGAAAAAACCAAAAACATTAGCATAATTTGTATTTTTGATTTTCTAGCTTATTTGATTACTTAAATCTGCTTATTAGGTCTTAATTTAGCTTAATGAAATCTGGTATTTGCAACTTGTTCTTTAAATTTTCAAATTTATAAGCTTAAAATGGATTTAAGCCTTTTTAAGGGGTGTTTGGCACAAGGCAGCACTAACTCAAGTTAGTGCTGCCAAGGCCATTTGGTCCTTAGGATTGGTTTCATTCAAACCGCATTAGTAAGTTTATAAGAATAGGGGATTTAAGCTGTTTAAAGGATTTGAATTAGATTTCATTCAAGTAGATAGTTTTAGCTAAAAATTTTTAGAACAAGTTTAGTGTAAAAGCATTTTTATTCAGATTATACCTTCCATTTTCTGTATTTACAAGTCAAACCCTTAATTTTACATAATTTACATATTTAGCCCTTTTTGTTTATTTATTAATTAAACATTATCTTTAATTATCCATAATTACAAAACAAGCCCTTATAGATTCAATTATGACAAAATCATACTTTATACATTAAATACTAACCAAACCTTCCACTTTTCAGAATTTACACTTTCAGTCCCTCTATAAGGATTAGATTAGTAATCTAGTCCGGCCCAAGGCCCATGGGTGGTCCAACTCCAGCCCATGGGCCGGCCATGGTAGTATTTATACACCCTCTCCTAGTCTTGGAGAGGGTTGGTTGTTCATTTGTTATTCATTCATTCCATACATTCTATAATATACATTCATCCATTCTATCCAAGTTTCTCTAACAATCCAACCCACATCTCACTTCTTGTTCTTGGTTGATTCATTAGATTACTAGTATTCTACACTCATCTCTCGTTACCATTCATCCTTCGTCCATCATGCTAAAGATTTCCTGGTATGCTCGGCATGCATCATTGTTTGTCCTTCCCAAATCGTCGTATTCATCTTCTTTAACAGCAACATACTCTTTGTCTTGTCCAAATGAATACTTGATCATCTTGAATCTCCTTATATTGCATACCGGTAGTTCGTGAGCTTCACATAACTCTTGTCTTTCATCATGAGTTTCATTCTTAATTTCATCGTGATCATGGTAGGTAATCTCATGGATTTTCCATCTTCTCCAACAATAACTGCATGATTCATCATCACTGATCAAACCTTCCATGATAGCTTTATTCCTTAAAGCTTTATCTTTTAGTTCGCTATCTTCCAAAGCCTTGTACCATTCAAGGTCTTGGTAATGGAGCGAGTTTCCAATATGGTAAGCTCCGAGCAAATTTCCTCCATTACAATAACTATCCTTTCTCCAACTACAGGTTGGCCATTCCGAACATCCAGTCTTATAATTGAAAGGTTTGCAATCGTGTTTGACTGGTTTTGGCTCTTTTCATATTCCATTATCGAGCCACGGCTTATCATATACCCATGGTACATTCTCATCCCATTCATAGATCCAGTCGTCTTTGTAATCTTCATACATTTTAAACCCCATAATATCCTTTGTAAGTAAGTCTGGATCTACTTTGAGAAGGTAGTTAAATTCATTGAATGCCAAACAGAGAGGTATCTCGTAGTCAAAAACGTTAGTTTCTATCTTAAAGATTTTGGCAGTTTCTTCCTCCTTGTCACTCCAGTACTCTTCAAGATCAGAAGATTCATCATCAGATATCTCAATTGCATCACCACCTATTTTCTAGTAATCCCACAAAGCTTCTTTGGTGAATATATCCATCGTTTTATAGTTTACGAACTTTGTAGCCAACCAACCTTTGAATCTTGGATTGGCTGGGTCCCATTTTATTACAGGAGTGTTATTTCCCTCGATGCGAGAAGGCGGGTAGTATTTTCTAAAAAACTTTGCAGTTAAGTCGACCCAACAAGTGATTGATTCTTTGGTTTTATCAAACCATCTTCGTGCACCTCCAGCCAATAAGATTGGGAAAACAACAATTCTCAGTTTATCATCATCTACATTAGGTAATTTGATTGGGTTAATAATTTTTAGGTAGTATTCAATATGCTCAACTACGTCTTTTCCGTTTGTTCCACTAAAAGAATTATTGTGCAGATCATCCAAGAATTTTCCTTTCAGCTCATAAGCATTTTTCCCGTTAACTGTAATACTTGTAATCCCGGAATAGTAATCTGCTTTGTCATTAGGCGCAAATATTTCCATACTTGACTTCTTTCCCTTTTCCGCCATCACTTTCTTCAATCGACTAGCTCTGATAAGTATGTCCTATGACACAGTTAAAAATATCAACATGATTTGTTCTGAATAAGGATTCAAAATCAAGCACAGAAATCAAATATGAAAACTCAGATTTTTTTTCCAGATGATTGATACGCCGTATCCAATGGAAGTGCATACGCCGTATTAATCAGTTGAATGAATACGCTGTATTGGACAGAAAGTTGGATATGCCGTATCCAATAGAAGTGGATACGCCGTATCGAGTTTTCGACCAGAACATTGTATTAGGAAAACAATTAAATTAAACACACAATTATACAAGAAAACAACTAAACTAACAAATATACATAATATACAAGAATATACACTAATCTAATTTACACTACTCCTAAGGGTTAGATCTAATGTTAAAACCCAAATTTTAAAATAAAGATTAAGATTAATATTCACTCCCCGGCAGCGCTGCTAAAAACTTGATGTGTCGTTATGTGGTGTATATTTTTATGATTCAAGTTTTAAATTTATATTTTGCCGACTTAACCAAAAACAACACTTTAACGGGCAGTGTACCCGGTCGGTGGTAGATTCGTGGTAAGTAGGGTGTCGAACACTTGAAGCGAGGTTAAATCTCTCAATTTATTTATATTTTGGTTATCTAATCTAAGTTAATTCTAATCTAAGTCAAACCTATGCTAATCCTATGTTAGTTCTAATCCTAATTCTAACAGGTAAAAGGGGGGTTTCAGCCTGAGAGACTGGCACGGGTTTGGTTGGTGACTACAATCAATTCAAGACACTTTAACCCACGCAAGCAAATTAACAAAAGATAAAAGAGCGGTCGAGCCTTATGATAGAAAACTGTATTAGCCATCATTAATCCGATTAGAAGTTGGTTTGTTTATTCAGTGCAATGATTACTTATCTCGAAGAGGCATATCATTCTTAGACTTAGGCGGGACTTCATCCTAAGACCTAGACACATTAATTCTGTCACAATTAAAGCATCCGCATAAAGCATCCTTATTTGCTGATTATAATCTATCTTAGGGATTAAAGCAATGGTGATCTTGTTAAACCCTAGCTCATAGAGACTTTACCCACTTACTGCTTAATGACAATTTATACACTAGTAGTCCACTTGTCTAACTATCCAATGGAATCAAAACATTATTTGTTGAATTATCTAGATTCACCTACTAGTCAACATGTTCAATAAACCAAAGGCAATATCTGATTAACTAGTTAAGCTAGAAGCGTATCCTTAGCACGAATTTAGAAGGACAATATTTGTGATCCTATGATTCTAGATGTATAAATTACTATATGGAGAGCTATCCTGGCATCTAGATTACTTGGTCCGTATCACTAGATCCAGTTGAATGATAGGTCGCATACAAAAGCATGTAAACAAGTATGAATTGATAAACATAAACAAGCATACAACAATAAATTAAGCAATCGAGATATAAACAAAAACAAACATTCAGATCTTCATAATAATGGCTAACACCCGAAGGTATTAGCCTTCGAACATCATAATTATTACAAGAGTAATTGTTTTAGCCAAGGTAAACTAACCGAGTTAACGAATGATAACAAAAAATGAACGATTACAAAAGTATAAGAAATTACACGTTGTCTTCAATGGATTGGAAGGCATTGCAAGACCTCTTATGCCCTTTTTCTCCTTTGAAAATCGACTTTTGTGGTTTAGGTTATCGAGAATATGATTTTTGTCACACCTCGTAAATTTTAGGTCAATATTTTAAACTTTTCCGATCATTATTTTTGACTTTTATACGTTACGTTTGAATCTGGCGGTTTACCGGGAAGTTAACCCGCGTAAATCTGGAAAACGTCATCGGACGCGTTCTGACTTTGGATTTTGATTAGTTTAGATATTATATGATTTATTTTATCTTTTCTAAGTGTTTCATAGTTTACGATCACTTCCGATTCTTATTTTTACGTTTTAGCGTTTAATTTGCGTTTTTTGCGTTTTTGATCAAACGGAATCCCGAAAACCCAAAATATTTTCGTGTAAACTCTAGTTATCGTATATGTTATGTTTAGAAGTCAAAATTTCATGGTCAACCCCCCTAACCTCTCTAATTTTCAGTGCAAGCAAAAGAAAAGAAAAGGAACCAAAAATTTGAATTTAAAAAGAGAACACTACATCACATGCATAGATAGTGATATTTTGGAAGCATGCAAGGTGGTGTAAGACTCTTGTATTTATGCATGCCAACCTTGGACCACTTCTCCACTATGATATAATATGGAATCTTGATTTACTTTCAAGTGGCTAGTTGGTTAGTGATTCAAGCTTGAACCCCCCTGGTCTTGTGCGTCCGAACCCACCACCACACACACTCTTGGTGTGAGTTGATCACTTAGCCATTTGGTTACACATCTTTTGACTATCCATGAGCCCTTAACCTAGTCCTTTCCTATAAATACTTTGCATACTCCTAACTAGGGTTTCACTCTTTATTTCATAGTCTCCAAAATTTCTTTTCACTCCCTCTTTCTTCTTGCTTGCTCACGGCAACAAACACCCCTTATAGGGTTTGATTTTCTTTGATTTATTGCATAAACTAAGCATACTAGGTTCATTTCTAAGGTTTTCTAAGGTGGTTTAAAGTATTGATTCATTGATTTAAGGGTTTATTTCAAGATCTACAAATTAAGGTTTAGTTATTATTTAGGGTTTTTCAAGATCCATGTCTTTCATCTTCATTCTTGTGTTTTCTTAAGCTTGTTCTTCATATTTGGAAGCTTATCTTGAAACTTATACTTTCATTTCTACTTTTATTCTACATATGTTTATGTTCTTGCATAGATCTATGATTCCTATGGTGTTTGTGTTGATTTTGCAAAAAGAAATGAAATAATATCTTGTCATATTTTTTAAAAATTGGAGTAATATGTTTATAACTTTATGATCTTGGGGAGGTGAGTTGAAAAGTGAGTTGCAACAATAGAAATGAAGGGATTAGGTTAGTTTTAGGTGTGGTTTGGTTGTGGATTAGTTTTGAATGGAGTTTAGGCTTGATTAGACACTATTGTGAAGTTTGGTGTGATTTTTGAAAGCATTTGTGAAATACATAGTTGCTGATCCAAAATTGTTTTGAGGTTTTGGTCGACTTAGGAATATTTTCATTAGGCGTAAAAATAGTTTTTAGAGAGATCGTTTTGAGTAAATAGATTTTCATGTATTGTACACTAAAATCAGACTTAAAACGGCCAAGATATAGCCAAATGAAACTTAAAACATTTTTCGGCAAAATAAATTACATAGGTGTTGATGTGAATAGTAAAATGAGTTTTTGGACGGTTTCGAGATGTTTTGAGCTTTTAAAACACTAGCGAAACATATAGTATCACATAT
>BQNB010178064.1:2441-12906 GCA_026074375.1 Tanacetum coccineum
CTATGAAACTCACCTGATGCTTAGCTTCCCAAAAGAATCCAACAAAAGCTTCACAAACACTTCACGGATAATCTAAACAATTAAGCACACAATAAGCTACCATCAATTAGGCATTCAACCCAATATGATGTAACCTCAACTATGATGGATATCTAAGCTATCTACCATAGTTCTATACTTGATTTAACCATTTTCCAACTCCTACATATGCCATCTACACTTCAATGCTACACTTTAAATTTTCTGGTTTTGAGCAGAATTTTATACTCACTTACGCGTCCTAAACGTACCACTTAAACACTTCCACAATTCAAACCAAAATTCACCATGCTACATATATGTCCTATGAACCTCTCATATCTCTCCCAAAGCCATTACCCTTTTACAAATACCCTTTAGAAATTCATTAATCCAAAGTATCCAGAATTCGTCTAGAATCTGACCCCCCTAAAAGTATGACACAAGATGACCACTTTAAGCCTCATTACATACTTAGCAAAAATTCAGGGGTCACACACAATATATAAAATAACTTCCACGTGATTTTGAGCCTCTAACTAGATGTCTAAGTATTTTTAGAAAAATCAAAACCAAAACTGAAATTCATCACAGTTTTACACACTGATTTTGTAACGACCTTTTGACCCACTTCCCGACCATAAAAACTCACGAGACCAACTTTGCTGGAAAGTAGACTCTCTGAGGTTATCTCCAGTATGTTGTAAATTGTTTATTTGATAATTTATGATTGAGTTATGACCGTTACAAAACTGCCTAATTTTCTGCAGTGAATTAAACAACTAATTCAGGCGATCTAGACCCTAACGCATGATCAAATCACGAAACCAATTGAACCAATGATCAAACAATCATCATTAAACTATAAACTCCAGAAAATTTAAAACCCTAATTTATTTTCATGATTAAACCTAATCCATCATACTTAGATTACAAGAATTAAAATAAGAACTAGAATTAAACAAAGAATTAGAAAATACCTTAAACCCTAAAAATTTTCTTCTTTTTTTTTCTTTTCCGTTCTTGTTCGTCGACAGTTAAGGGGAGGGGGTTTGGGATTTGTGTTGTATTTATAGGCACAATATTAATTATAGATAAAGCCCAGTTAGAATTTGTTTCCAAATACAATTCCTTTTTTTCTTTTTATTTTCTAAATTTTGGATTTTACTATTCATGCCTAAAAAAAATATTTTTTTTCCTTTTCTTTTATTAATTAATTAATTATCTTTATACCAAAGTTTTATAAAAACCTAAAGCTAAAATGTTTAACCATTTTGTCTTGAAAACTACTTTTCAAAAAATAACTTTTCCATTCCAAAATTCAATTTCTATATTTGGAAAGTTTACTATCCATCATTCATATTTTAACCACATTATTCCCTTAACCTAACTTCCTAAAAACCTAACTTATGTTAATTCACAAACACAAAAACAATATACATAATAAAACATACACATTTCTAACACAGAAATGCTCAAATTCAATAATCATTTTCTTGTCACTCAAAGTGAACGAAATAAAATTCATCCATTCCACCACCGATTACAATCACAGTTAGATGATAACACTCACTAAGATTGTATTACCGAATCCCTCACATAACCCAAAAACTTATATAAACACACAGAATACATACACCATATAATTGCAACAGGCACATTATCATTACAAAACGTTTGACTAACCTGCTCAAATCATGGTTGTCATAGTATCCCCACCTTTAGAAAATCTCGTCCCGAGATTTAACTACTTGAGGCATTAGCACTATCGACAAACAACTGAGGACACTTAGACCTCATTTGATCCGTGCGTTCCCAAGTAAGCTCAGGACCACGCTTAGAATCCCAACGAACCTTCACTACTACTACATACTACGCTTTTACTCATGAACTCTCGGTCCACAACATTAACTTTTCTTGACAAACAAAGAGTCTTTCAACCTTAACCCTACTAAATTCAAAATCCGAATCCAACTGCTAATGACTTTGCTTACCCCCACAAGGGTGCAATTAGCAACACAACAACCCCAAACAAAAAGAAGCATCCCACTACATGTACCTCGCTCGTCATCGAGAAAACTTATCAAACCCTTAAGTTATTGTAACAACATGTTTTATATCTTAACCTCGCAACTCATCAAATAAGAACTGTCTTGAAATACATATAAGATGTTACAAATCGCACGTATCTAAAGAATACCACGCAAATTTCAGGTTTTATCCAAACTTTCAAGTCACCTACCAACCATTATTCCGATACTCATACTTATAAGATAGAAATTCTCAACCGAACTGTAGGCCCAATATATCCAAAGATCTCAAATGGTCCTACATAACTCGGTTCTAACTTGTCTTTCTTTCCAAACGTACTACACCTCTCTAAGGTGAAGCCTTCAAACCCACCCTACCCTACCAGCATAATCCAAAGTTCCACTTACTACCACTAACTCTTTCAAAATTTGGGCTGCCTCAATCCTTACCTGTATTCCACCTATCGTTTGGTTTGTTTCTTGTACACAAATTCGATCCATTCAACTTCACTCTCTCTAGTTACGGCCCATAAAAGTGGTAACTACCCTTCCTTTCATACCCATGCTATAAATGAAGACATCCATATGGAAATGAAAATCCACCACCTTAGGGAAAAACCTCAACTCATAAAGCTAGTATTCCTATTTACTTCTAAAATCTACCCTACTTGTCCTGAGCATAGCTAGGAATGGGGTGACTTAGTCAGTCCATTGACTACACCCAATCGCATCGTATCCACTACTCACACTTGGTAACTTGACAACAATATCCTTAGTTATCCTTTCCCACTTCTACTTGGGTAACTCATGTTGTAGCAACAATCCAGAAAGACCCCTTGATACACCTAGTTCCCACTCTCGATACTCTAGATACTACTACCGGCAACAAGCTACAATTCCATTTCATACTCAGCCATCGATTACTTAACCTAAAACTACACCATCGTATCCGCTCCAAGATGGATAGAATACTTTGTCATATACGCCTCTTCAATAGCCAAGGTCCTTACATCTCTCCAAATGGAGGTCCGAACCTTGTCTAACCAATATGAACCACTCTCCATCTCTTTTCACACTCGTTGGTCCAAGCCACACAACATCTTATGTTGACGCGTTCTTTGCTTTAGACATCTTATCTTATATCACCACAATCCTTTCACAAACTTAAGAAAAAGATTGGATCGTCGTACATCTATCTCGAACTCATTCTTGGCTTCACTCCTTCTTCCTACTCCACGGTACAACATCTACATTTGCCTTTCCCAGATGGTACTTGGCCTCGAAATCAAACTCACTAAATAACATCCACTCATTTTGCCTCATGTTCAATCCTTCCGATTGAAAGTGTGTTGGAGACATTCATGATCCGTATAAATTACTCTCCATGTCTTGTTCACTTAATGCCTCTAACATTATACGGAAAAACCCACCACGTTATTCATGCAATCCTTCTTAAGAACCTTCAGTTGTCATGACGTACAAAGCATCCACCTCTCCCGTTAATTCCAAGCATGCTTTCTAAATCCTTATTCGTGCATCATAATATACTATGCACTAGTCCTGCTCCTTCTGGCAATGCCAAGATCGGCTCATTACCCATTTGATTCCTTCCACATCTAGATAGCTTCCTCTTTGCTCCGCTTCCACGTTGTTGGAAAACTTCACGTACATCTTCTCTTCCTTCAGTGACTCCACGATCATCATTTACGAGCGACTCGTACCCACCTTAGACTTCGGGTCGGTTTAAAATAATCACGGTATAATATATGTTATCTAGTTTTCTATACTACGGCCAAGCACAATCCGGCTCATTAACTCCATGAAAACGCTGGTTGCATTGGAAACCCAAAAGGATAGCCGTAAACTTCAACGTGTCTATTACGCAACCTAAAAATAACCTTAGCTACATCATCCCCGTGCACTCTCCATTGGTGACATCACATACGAATTTTCTATCTTACTCTTCTACAACCCTCCTACCATGCACATCCTAAACTACCACCTTTCTTCTCATATCATTACAATACGACGCTTCCCGATAACACGTTACCATTCGAACCAACCCTCCATTTCAACTCTGCAATCATCCACACCTCTTGCCTTTCTAAAAACGTCAAACGACATGAGCCTTCGCAAATCGGCATCGCTCCTTGTACTAATTTCATACGAAATCCTATTCTACGACGAGGGGTAAAACCCACTAAATCCTGAGAAACACTTTGAGAAGCTCACATACTACTAAAGTATCACTAAATTTCGACTCATATGCTTTGGTACTCCTACGAGACCTCGCATCCTCTTTAGTTCGTTTCCTCACGAACCTTAAACACTTTTTAGCTCACTAAGGTATTTTAACTACCTTCTTGTGGCATACCATCCCAGCCTTATGCCTCAACAACTAATTCTCTCATACGGCTACATCAACGCTCCCATAACTAAGAGGTACTCAATCAAAAGTAAAACGAGAACTCTCTAATTCCAACTTGGGATCGCGAATAATTCCATTCGCTTCGCTACCATCAATCGCACCACTATGAAGATATGACCTACCATCAACTCTAGAACCACGCCATGAAGAAATACCAAACTTCACATGCACCAATTGGTATGGACCCAAAAATCACACAATCCCAAAAGAAGAAACAACCGAACATAAACATCGACATAACGAACGAACCTCAGACCTAACAAACGCATCAACGATGCTAGAAACACCCAATGAATAATACCACGTACCATGACCCATTAATTAAAAGATTAAGAACCTTTGTACCAAAACTGACTTTTTACCCAAGGAAACTTTCCCTCATAACCTTATACCAATCATTTTAAAACAATAGAATCACCTTAGTTAATAATGCCAATAATTTTAAGTGTAAAAATAAATTTAAATTAAATTTTCATAAACTTATATTAATTATGATTTATATAAAAGAAAATCAAAAGATGGTTTGAAACAAATGTGTTGCATTTTCTATTATATAATTTATTTTCTAAAGAAGTTTTTAACACCGAAACGAATGATATCGAAATACAACAAAATTACTTTTGAAAAGGAATTTATGACTCGCAACAAAAGACAACATGATAAAAAGCAAAAATAGAACTCCAAAATACCTAAGGGATTCCAATAACAAATGTAATTTTCTTGAAAACAAACACGACATGAACTCTTGCAACCAAACAAACACATATAAACACTACCATACCAAACGCTTAGAACCAAACCAAAAGTATCGCACCCTTAAGACAAAGGAAAACATTCAAAACGCCGAACGAGAACATAGAATACCAGTTCTCTACTGATAACACCTTAGAATAACCAAACACGACTTTGTATATGTCAATCTAACCAACTAAGAAATCCCGATGACAATGCCACAGGGTATCCGAAGTATCTTCCAAACTATTAGATGAAAGGTAACCTTACCTGCTACTGCAACCCACCCTAATATAAAACGCGCCAAATCGTTAAGAGAGGAATTCTCTAACCATACAACCATCCTCGACAGGATCTCACATCACATCTACACTACCAATCTATCGCCTCCACTTTACTCCTTACATAATACATACAAGCAACAATGAACAATGCAATCAAGTCACAAGTCTACGTGTGTTTGCACTTTATAATTATTTCCGCGACAGAAATTATAATTGCACAACCTTTTTCAACACTTATACTTACTTCTATAAGATCACACCTCTCAATGATAACACGCATCTACCACATAGCACTTAATAATAATCCAAATATAACTCAAACATGATAATCTATCTAAAGAACCATAAAATCCTAATCGACCAAACGAAAACAGAAGTCACATCGTGACCTAAAATATTAAAGCAATCCTCGATTATAACAACGCATCGAGGTAGAAAACAAAATAACCTTATGTTGGGCCTCGCTTGGGTTTGAATTTTCTCTCTCAAAAGTCACCCAACTTCCGGTCATGGTGGGGGGTAAAACAATCCCCCCACCGATATCTTCGGTGTAGGCAAGACATGACTAAAATAATAAACAAAGGGGTATAAATAATTAGATCCATAAATGAAAAAGAAATATTTCATATTATATAGAATGTAATTTAAAATATAAAAGAATTTCAATGCTTTTAGATAGCGGAAACATACGGGTATAATATGTACACAAACACTTACGCCCTAAAATGCAACTACTATGAGAGACCCCTTAAGCTATAGTCTAGGCTCAACCACCTAGTTCTCTATAACCATAGGCTCTGATACCAATCTGTCACACCCCGCCAAGCGAAACATGAGGCGTAACATCATGGATATCATCACAACACAATGGTGTCAACAATAGAGAAACACTAAATGCATAACTAAGTGAATAAAGACACAATGTGTCATGACCACTACCGAAACCAAAAGAATGACATATAGAGAGAGCGAGAGGCGCGAGTCAAATGTCTCACCAATACAAGAACAATATCTCACGAACCTAATAAAATCAAATAACATTCAACAAAATCCATGCATCAAACATATAACAAACCTCAGGACGTACCCCCAATGCAATCCTAGCGGTCGTTCTAGCCACTTCTCTTAACCCCAATATTCTCATGAAGCTCACCTGAAAATGATGCTTAAAAACGTCAACACAATGGTTGGTGAGAGTCATAGGTTTAAGACACGCAAAACAAACCTTTAAATCTAATTACTGTGATAAATAAAACATAACATAGCAGGACATACAACGTACTATCATACAAGCTAACATGCAATCACATCAATCCACATTGAGACATCACGCTCAATCATCACAAACATTGGAACGGAACGTGTTCCCCGATCCCAATAATCCATCAACGCATTGAGACGATCACGCTCAAGCACAAAAATCCATTCATAATAATGAGACGATCACGCTCACTATCAACTTACAGTAATAAGACGATCACGCTTACTACCAAACAAATCCATAAATTCCATGAGACAATCACACTCAAGCACAACAATCCATACCATAAAAGTAAGTAGCACATAACATACCATAGTCACGTATAGCCCATACATCGTTTAAAATACATTATCACAGTAACTAAAACATTTCAAAACCTCTTAGAATCATTTTCATCCCAAATGTAAAAACATTAAAAAAAAAGCAGGACTATGAAACTCACCTTTGCTTAGCTTTCCAAAAGATTTCAACAAAAAGCTTCACAAACAACTTCACGAATGATCTAATAAAATAAGCACAAAATAAGTTACCATCAATAAGTATTGAGCCCAATATGATGTAACCTCAACTATGATGGATATCTAAGCTATCTACCATAGTTCTATACTTGATTTAACCCTTTTTCAACTCCTACATATGCCATTTACACTTCAATGCTACACTTTAAATTTTCTGTTTTGAATCAAATTTTATACTCGGTTTACGCGCCAAACGTACCACTTAAACACTTTTATAATTCAAACCAAAATTCACCATGCTACATATATGTCTTATGAACCCCTCATAGCTCTCCCATAGCCATTACCCTTTTACAAATACCCTTTAGAAATTCATTAGTCCAAAGTGTCTAGAATTTGTCCAAAATCTGACCTCCTAAAAGTATGACACTAGATGACCACTTTAGACCTCATTATAGGGATATCAAAAATTTAGGGGTCACACGCAATATATGAACTAACTTCCACGTGATTTAGAGCCTCAAACTATATGTCTAATTATTTTTAGAAAAATCAGAACCAAAACTAAAATTCGTCACTATTTTACACACTGATTTTGTAAGGACCTTTGACCCACTTCCCGACCATAAAAACTTATGAGGACAACTTTTCTGGAATGTAGACTCTCTGAGGTTATCTACAATATGTTGTAAAATGTTTATTTGATAAATTATGAATGAGTTATGACCTCTACAAGACTGACCAAAATTCTGCAGTGAATTATAACGACTATATCCAAAGATTGAGCCCTAACCGACAACCCCAATCATGTAAGAAATCAAACGAATGATCAAACATGATCTATTCATCATATACTTTCAGAAACTTAAGAACCCTAATTTATAAACCCTAATTTAAAACCCTAATCCATCATGTTTAGATTACTAGAATTGAAAATTAATAACTAAAATTAAACAAAGATTAGAAAAAAATACCTTAGCAAAGAACCCTAACTTTTTTTTCTCTCTTTTTCCTTCTTGGTTCGGTCGACAGGTTAAGGGGGAGGGGGTTTGGGATTTGTGTTGTATTTATAGGCACAATATTAATTATAGATAAAGCCCAGTTAGAATTTGTTTCCAAATACAATTCCTTTTCTTTTTCTTTTTATTTTCTAAAATTCGGATTTTACTATTCATGCCTAAATTTTTTTTCTTTTATTAATTAATTAATTATCTTTATACCTTAAGTTTTATAAAAACCTAAGCTAATTTGTTAAACCATTTTGCTTGAAAACTACTTTCTAAAAATAACTTTTTCAGTTTTCAAATGTCATTTTCTATATATGAAAGTTTTACTAACTCTGCGCGAATTTTAACCACATTATTCCTTAACCTAACTTCTAAAACCTAATCTTATTTTAATTCACTAACACATAAATACATATACGTAATAATACTTACACATTTAACACAGAAAACTCAAATCTCAATAATATCGAAACATTCTGTCCACCAAAAAGGTGAACAAAATGAATTCAACCAATTCCACCACCATTACAATCTCATTGAGATGATCACACTCAATAGATTGATTACCAATACCTCACATAACTCACATAAACTCATATAAACACACAGAATTACATACAACATATATTGCAACAGGCACATAAGTCAATACTAACGGTTTGACTAACCTGCTCAAATCATGGTTGTCACACCAAGGTTATAGAGAACCAGGTAGAATATCTAGGTCTGGTCTATAACCCGTATGTGATCCTTATGTGCTTTTATGTGTTCCTTATACGTGTTTTTGCTATGGCATATACCTGAGAACCATTTTCTTTGAGCATGCTATGATATGGGTTTACCTCTGCACTGCATTTATCTTTCCCTGCGTTTATGTTGCGTTGTGTTTATTTTTGCCCTTGAGCTCCATTTTGCTATGAGTTTACGCTTGTCTTTGTATTACAAGTCTTGTATGGGCGAGACTTGTAATATGAGGATTGATATGATAATTGATATGTTAACAAAACCCGTCACAATTTTGTTTACATCTGATTATGTATGAATCTAAGTATTACAAGTCTTGTATGGGTGTGACTTGTAATATGAGGATTGATATGATAATTGTTATGTTAATAAAACCCGTCATAGTTCTGTTTACATAGGATTATGTATGAATCTAAGTATTACAAGTCTTGTATGGGCGGGACTTGTAATAAGAGGATTGATATGATAATTTCTATGTTGACTCGTTCATAAAGACTCTTATCTTATTTACTCTAACCGAGTACTCATTAACTATCTTGAACTATATGTTGATCTCCCTTGATAGTTTACTCCCCGTCTCCGAAGACGTGTTTTAAACACTCGTCCCATGCTCATTGGAACAACTGCATTGTCATGTTATCCACCACCTTGAAGGTTATGTAAGTATGCGTATTGCATCAGAAATTATTAAATAGGATGATTTATAATCTCTTTATTTGAAAGAATTGTGACGCCTCTTCATTTAAATAAATAAATTATAAATCACCAAACCATAAGTTTATCATTTCTTACTTACTTAAATTTGGACGCTTCTTTATGTAAATAAAGAATTATAAATGAGTAGGCTTAATGGTATCCAATATGACACGAGTATGAACTCGAACCCGACAATCACCGAAATCCGTTAAAAAGGTCTAGAAACACAATCGTGTCCCACCACTCAACAGAATCTTAAGGCCTCACTTGAACTACCTTATCTCATTCTTAAGTTATTACTTTTTCCGTTACAAATCCTTACGCTCATGAACTATTTATGGAGCTAACTGACTTGTACACTCTTGAGCTAATGGATTTGATTCATCCTCGAACTAACGTCTGAGTGCACTATTCTACTACCTATCACATAAGCTCTCCCGCGAGCTCCTTTCATTTGTTGAATTTTATTCTGGGGATATTGTTTCTCGAAATGTCCTCACTCTTCGCATCCCATCACCGTTTGTTATAGTTATTGTTATTATGGTTGTTGTTGTTGGGTCCTGGAGCGGTCCCAGCTTGTACAACTTTATCCAATAGGTAATGCAACCTCCTTTAAACTAGATAAACACCTATCGACGAAAGATATAGTCTGTTATCCCACTAGTTTAATCCATTACACAACAATAATCTATACCAATATGCTAGAAAATAAGAAATCTTAGAGAGAGAAAGTAGAGAGAGAAACAAGAAAAAAAAGATTAGCTTATAGAGAGTTTGGAGGTTTACAAGTGAAATGAAATGTAACCA
>BQNB010178066.1:2803-12906 GCA_026074375.1 Tanacetum coccineum
TAACGTTTTTGTGCATCTTTCTTGTAATTGATTTTAATGTGCCTTTAATTGCTCACTAGTAGGGATTAGTTTAAATTTGCGTTTAAAGGTCTTTAATTTGATTTTTCTTTTATTCCCGTTAATGTTTTTAATTTTTAATTGCTTAATTGATTAGTTGTTTACTTTCTTTTGCTTGTTTTATGTGCTTTTAATTGTAGAAATAGAAAATCATTTCAATAAACTTTGAAACCAATTCAAATCGTTGTCCAAATAAAAACGGAGTCTCAATTCATAATTCTTGGGGTATAAATGACCCGGTGAACACTTACCGGTTAAACGTAAGATATTTTGTATTTTCTAATTACCTTTGTCTTCAAGGGTAATTTTGGAATTTCTATACTTTGATATTAATACGTATATAATTTGAGCCATATCACTTCTCAACCTGCGAGGTACCTTGGACGACATCAGTGTCGGGGTTATGTTTCTTCCGCAATGCTGGTCCGGTCTGGCGAAGAGGAGTAACTAACAGTGTCTCGTCTGAGCCTGACTGAGCTACCTCGTTGTGCTTCTGAGTTTTTCTCTTCTTACGAGGCTCTTCATCGGCCTGAGCGGCACCAGCTTTGGTCTTGGCAAGACTCTGTTTTTCTTTCCTCTCTCTGGCGGCAGCAATTTTAGAGTTAGGTTTTTCAAGGTTCTTTTGGAATGCAGTCAAGTCCGGAATTTTAATACCAGCCGGCAAGGGAGGAGTAACCCTCGACTTAGGTCGTTGATCCTCTGGAATAGGATCTCCCCGGCTAACAACGGTTCCAGTCCAAGAGGGAAGCTTCAAGAAAGTATCCATGCTGATCACTGCAAAGGGAAAACAACACGATAAAAAAAACACAACACAATAAGGAATCAAAGCCAATGCAATCCCTCCTCCCCCCAATTACCATTTTTATCTTGATCTTTTATGTTATATAACAACTCCGGATTCCGACTAGCCGTGTTCAACCCGCACATATATAGCAGATGCCGGGGAGGCGGTCGAAAGGGTACTAGGACCTCAGACAGGCGAGAAACATCATCCTCGTTATAGTTGGCCGGAAGATCATCGTGAAGGTCGGTGTCACCGTGTCTCCAAGGCATAGCATCCGGGATAGCCCGACGGTCCAATAGGAAGAACTTCTTTTTCCAGCCCTTCAAACTTGTAGTAACCTCTTTGAAACATTTTCTAGTACCACGTCCGGTTTTGTTCTCAAAAAGAAAACCAGTGACCTTGTTGCAGAAGTTTGTAAAGACCCGAAATAAAGAGAGGGAAGGATTAATCCCCAAACTTATGCAACGTATCTCGAATAGGATCACCCTGTTAACCCCCATCGGTACCAATTGGGAGACGTGCACCCCAAAATGCTTAATCACGGCTAAGAAGAAAGAAGAAAACGAAATCCTCAAACCCCTCCCGCTCAAGTTGTTCGGTATATAACCCGATATACTTCGAAGGCAGTCTATTCATCGTCATTCCGGGAGGTGGAAGGCCGGGAGGAGAGATTAGGGAATGCAATACTCTTCTATGGCCATCTTTTATTCCGACGAAGTAAGTTCGAAGGTATAAATATGCATATCAAACTTGGGAAGAACCACAGCTTCCAAACTTTCCGGAGCCATCTCGCCGGGTTCACTACCAGACATCCCAAAGAAGAACCAAAAAGAAAATGAACAAGTAAAAGTGGGGAAGATACGCACCTTGGTGACGGCGAAAAGAATAGAAAGTCGATTAGTCGGTTACAAGTGTGTGTGGATGAGGCAATGAAAGAATATATATAGGGTGAGATCCACCTCGGGATGCGAAAAGGTGCATAGTGCGACGATGCGATCTCAACCGTCCACGCTTTGAAGGCAGCGGCACGAGTCAACAAGGGATATGATCTCAACTGAGAGGCCCATGGGCCTATAACCACACAAGCCCAATAAGGATCTCAGAGGGCAGACTGAAAGCCCATAACACACATCAATGACCATACGAAGCCACTCCAGGCGGAATTCAGACCGATACAACACCTACATCACGCAAAGTCACTTTAGCCGGTATCCCCTATTTATTCTACTTATTTAGTATTGTGTCATCCGTTACCAACCGATAATACAACACTGGGGGGGACATGTTCGTGTATGTGCCGAAACTATCTACCGGACATCCACTATCCCACCAGAGTATATCTCGGAATTCAACACCGAAGGCGAGTGACGACACACTAAGAAAGCGACACATGATGGTCAAAAGACGACACGGAAAGTACGCTGCTCCACAGCTTGTCCTATTCCTAAAAGCCAAATCTGACACTTCACGGGTTGGCTGTGTGTCAGGTCAATGGCCCATGACGTCATCAATCAGGTACAACTCTGGGTAGTATAAATACCCAGAGTCATTTCACTGTGTTTTCATGTTTTTTCTGTCTGACAATACTATTTCCTGACAATTATGTTAAACCCATCTCTTATTTTCACGCCGGAGTTTGGTCTTGGGCTCACACCCGGGGCGAGACTAACGCGTGTCATTTACTTGTGTGCAGAGATCATACTCGATCAGAAGGCCGGAGTTCCCTCAAGTCACCGGAGCAGGAAATGGCTTCAACAATCTTCATCATCTAATGCAGCCTACAGTTTCTCATTATTAGTAACTTTCCAGAGCTCTTTGACCTTTAGATTCTTTGATTTCTTCTTTTTTTTGGAAAAACACGATCAAGAAAAGGGCTCTAATCACTATGTAGTAGAGAAAATTGACCACATCTAATTCCAGTGACTAAACAAAACTCCTCACGACCAATGTGAAGATGATGATTACCAATTTTGTAAATAATGGGCGGGTAATCTATACTTAAATCTTTGACATAAACTTGATGTTAAAGAACATAATTTAACAAATAGTTATCATTTGAACAACGAGGAAAGTCTAATCAAGGGCCAAAAATAGTATTCCTAAACATTATATAACTATTTATTATATGGTTTGCAATTTAATAACTTTATCATTGCGAAAGGAAATGCATCTTAGATCCTCAACACTAACTTTCGCTTCAAACATCATCGGGTGAATTATCTATTTTTTAGCCGAAATGGAAGAATGAAAAATGGTTTAATGGGGATTAGGTGATTTGGTTAGGTTTTATGGTGGTTGAATGGGATTGAGATTCTGTTTGGTTTTTTTTCGGGATTATGATGTTTTGTTTAAGGTGAGTGTGTGTTCGACTTAACTGCATGTTTGTTATTGAGTTTTTGATGTTTTTTTAACTTTTTTTGTTATTTATATTTTGGGTTAATTAATCTTTTTCACTAATTGGTTTACAAAAATGGTACAATACAAGTCACATAAGAAATTTTTAAAAAAGGTACAAGTTGCATACTTCAAATGCATTACAAAATACTATTACAACTTATTTACCGGGGTAATCCTTTACCAAGAAAAAAAACTATTATAACTACTAAGTCGCATAAGAATTAAATGTGTAGAATACAAATTGCATAAGTTAAAAAAAGCTTTTTTCACTTTAAACAAAAATATACAATAAGGACAAGTCGTATAAACGATACAACTAAAGTCGCATAAGAAAAAGTACTTTGCACAACTATAACACAAGTGTACTTTCATATTACACTTGTGTACTTGCAATGATTCAAAGAGGGGCATACCTGAAATTATTTTAGGAGGTTGCATAAGTCGCATATAATCGGATAATTTTTATGGAACAATTGAGTAAATCATTCCATTTTGGGGCAATTATCTAATCAACCCTTTGGGTTTGAGGAATAAAATGAATTAACCCTTATAATAAATACATGGCTTAATGAGCAAGAATAAAAAACTTAAATCTAATCAACCCAAACCCTGAATTAAAAAAATTAAATTTGGCCAAAATAGTCATTTAAAGTACTCACCTCCACACAATAACCATTTCCTTCACCCCATGGCCAGTTGCACATATCTATATCTATATCTATCTATACTATCTATAATGAAAGTGAAAAAATTAAGTAATCTATTTATGGACACTATAATAAATGTTTAATCACAATTTTGGAAACCGGTTCTCTAATCGACCCGGTCAAGTCACCGGTTCAACCGGTTCGACCATCGGGTCAATCCGGTCTTCCACCGGGTCAAACCAGGTCACCGGGTTACCGGTTCGACCACCGGGTCAAACCGGGTTTCGAAAATATAAAAACCGAGTTTCGAAAATAAGTTGAACCAACCGGGTCGAACTGGGTTTCAAAACATTATGTTTAATCCACAAATCCTCAAACTTTTATTATTTTTTGTTTATAACCCATAAACTTTTTTTATCACTACAACGATGTACTGCTATAAGATCATGTTGCTATGCACGGGTACTCGTCTAGTACTATCTATAATTGAAAAAGCTACAAACTTTGAAAGTGAAAAAATTAAGTAATTTATTTATGAAAACTATAATCAATGTTTTGGAAACCGGGTCTCTAATCGACCCGGTCGAGTCACCGGGTTACCGGGTCAACTGGTTCGACCAACGGGTCAGCCAAGTCTTCCACCGGGTTTCGAAAATATAAAAACCTGTTTAATTTGACCCGTTTTCAAAACATTGTATTTAATCCCCAAATCCTCAAACTGTTATTATTTTTTGTTTATAGTCCATAAACTTTTTTTTATCATTACAACTATTTGCCGCTATAAAATCTCGTTGCTATGCACGGGTATTCGTCTAGTTATACACAAGGAAAAAAGACAAAACGCAAGAAAGGCAGAAGTCATTATCTATATAATCAAAAGCCGTTTGATACGTCGTCGTTTCGACGATTGCAATATAAGTGGCCCAAAAACATTAAATGGTCCGGCCCACAAAAAGAAATAAAAGAGTTTACAGCCCATAAGCCCAATACAGGCCCGAATAGAAAAAAATATCTCCGCCGGTGAAAAAAAAACTTACAAAACGAACCCTCAACTTTTAACAATTTACGACTTTTTTATAGAATAAACTTTATTTATTAAATATATAGCATATATCTACCGATTCATTCAGATAAAAAAATACCCTCGGAAATATCTTTGAATTACGAACAAAATGAGCACAATATTGCAATGCTTCTGACATACACTCGATTTTATAAAAAAAAGTTGAAGTTTAATACAAATAGAATTTTTTTTACAAAATGTAAATACGAAAGCTCACATATAAAAAAACACAACCCCAGCATCACCCGTTATACGTTTCTCACATTTCTTATGAAACCTACTAACGCAAAATATAACGCTCCGCTGCAATGCGCGAGTTACTTAGCTTGTTCTCATTATTATCAGTATCTGGAAAAGTGTTCCTCATTTGATTAATACATGCCGTGTTGAATTTAAAATTAAATATTAGTAACATTTTGGAGGTGTATAACGTACATGAGAAGAGTGTATGGCTCGTCAAAAGTCTTAATGAAAATTCAAATCGATACTGACAGATGCCAAACAATCTATCATAATCTCAAAACTATAAATGCTGAGCAGCCGTGCAGCGACCGTTACTGCGGGAAATCAAATATTCATTAAAAGATCAAAGGTCCATTGGCCTAACGGCATCCAATGTTCCGTTTTAACCACACCAGCTCTTGAGGAGGCAAGACATATATGTAGAATTTTGAAAAACATTGTATCAAATTATTTTCTGAAAAATTTAGAATAAAAATTGGGTTAAGTCCATTAATAGGTAACCTACTTACAAAAAACTACACTTTTAGATAACGTACTTTGTTTGTTATCATTCAGACACATCAAATTTGTTATAACTTGTTAAAATAGGTATTGGGACCGGTTTGAGTGCCACATCAGCATTACGGGCCCACATCACCATTTCCTAGCAACTATGTCACGTATCAAACCCAGATATGTTCATACAAAAAAGCCAAATCCAACACGTCACAAAAAACACATCACCACCATCCTTATATCACCCAACATAAACAAAAAATCTACCCAGATACAAATCACGACTCACACACACAAAAAAGAGAAACCCATCATCAAAAACTCAAAAAAAATTGATACCAACCTATCCCATACTAGACTCGTATCGGTTCATAAGTCCAAGTGTAGAACTCACTCAAAAAGCTAGCTTGTTTGAGGAGGGGACACCTAGACTTTATAAACCATCAACCAATCCCATACTTGGCCGATGTGGGATCATAACAATACCCCACCCTTTGAAGAACCAACGTCCTCGTTGGTCACGGTTGGCACCCCTCTTTGGGTCCAAGCCACCACTCCATAGGCCACCACTCCGAGCTCGTTGGTCACGGCTATGTTGGTCATGGTTGGCACCCTTTTTGACTCCAAGCCAACACTTCATAGGCCATCACTTCGAGTGTTGAAACCTCGAAAGGTAGGGCTAGCTCTGATACCAATTGATACGAACCTATCTCATACTAGGCTCGTATTGGTTCATAAGTCCAAGTGTAGAACTTACTTAAAAAGCTAGCTTGTTTGAGGAGGGGACACCTAGACTTTATAAACCATCAACCAATCCTATACTTGGCTGATGTGGGATCATAACAATACCCCACCCTTTGAAGAACCAACGTCCTTGTTGGTCATGGCTATGTTGGTCACGGTTGGCACCCCTCTTTGGGTCCAAGCCACCACTCCATAGGCCACCACTCCGAGTGTTGGAACCTCGAAAGGTAGGGCTAGCTCTGATACCAATTGATACGAACCTATCCCATACTAGGCTCGTATCGGTTCATAAGTCCAAGTGTAGAACTCACTCAAAAAGCTAGCTTGTTTGAGGAGGGGACACCTAGACTTTATAAACCATCAACCAATCCCATACTTGGCCGATGTGGGATCATAACAATACCCCACCCTTTGAAGAACCAACGTCCTCGTTGGTCACGGCTATGTTGGTCACGGTTGGCACCCCTCTTTGGGTCCAAGCCACCACTCCATAGGCCACCACTCCGAGCTCGTTGGTCACGGCTATGTTGGTCACGGTTGGCACCCTTCTTTTTTTGGGTCCAAGCCACCACTCCATAGGCCACCACTCCGAGTGTTGGAACCTCGAAAGGTAGGGCTAGCTCTGATACCAATTGATACGAACCTATCCCATACTAGGCTCGTATCGGTTCATAAGTCCAAGTGTAGAACTCACTCAAAAAGTTAGCTTGTAAGAGGAAGGGACACCTAGACATTATCAACCACCGGCCAATCCCATACTTGGCTGATGTGGGATCGTAACAGACTCTCTACATCATACCTCCCCCATACCCTGCTGCAAGGGGGTTGTGTATGTTGTTGCTATTGTAAATAGCTTCATAATTTAAAAAGGTACCATTGTTTATACTAATTTTCTAATCATGTATTATTTATTATTATTTTATGATTATGATATTACATCATTCAGACGGGATTGTGTGTTGATGATGATTATGACATTAGAAGAAAGGGCAAGGAAGTTGTTGGTGTGTTAGACTGACACCTGTTTACACACGTTATTAAATTTGCCCGACCCCAGATTTGGCACCCATATTTCAAAATACTAGAGCTGGAACATTGTGTTGCTCGGACCAGATAAAGGGCTGTAACAGGTCCGGGCCGGTATTAGTAGTTTTAGTATTAGTTGAAAAGTGCAGCGTCTGGTGCGATTAATCATTTAAACACCTTTTTGGTCCATTAACTTTTTGTTTTATAAAATAGTTACTATGTTAAACACATTGAGAAAAAAACTTTGCTATTATATTAATAAATTTGAATTTTTGAATAAAGCGATCTATGAGAATAAATTTATACTTTGCGTGACTTTTGACCTGTTTGACTTGTTTGATTTTGCTAAACATTGTATCTGTAAATGAGTTGCAGTTGGTTCCTTTACTAAACATTGTATCTGTATTCCAGGAAGGAGTTAAGGCTCTATGGACTGGCATTGGGCCCAATGTTGCGCGTAATGCTATAATAAATGCTGCTGAGTTAGCTAGTTATGACCAAGTGAAGCAGGTTGCTCTTTCATGTAATCCGAACTATTTTGGTTTTTGTGTCAAGTTTAACTCTACTGACACTGAATATTACAACACAGACAATTCTGAAGATCCCTGGGTTCACTGATAATGTTCTCACCCATCTACTATCTGGTTTAGGAGCTGGATTTTTTGCAGTTTGCATTGGGTCCCCTGTTGATGTGGTACGTAATACACAACCATTACTTATTACTCCGTATCTGTTTTATGCTCATCCTATTATTACATGTAAGTTTAACTTTTTTTTTGAAATCTCGACTGGGTTACATATAAATGGGTAGATTTGGGCTTTATTATACCTAAAACGGGTCAAACAAAAATTTCAGCTAAACGGAAATGGGTCGAATGGGTTGAAAATCACTGAAAGTATCTTTAACGGATATAGCTTTCGAAATCAACTTATTTAAAGATTTAGATTAGTATCATATGAAATATGTTTCTGTAACTAAATTACTGCATTAGTTATTTAAATTTTTTTTGATAGACATAAGTGTTTAATGGGTCAACCCAACCTGAGCAGTTTCTAAATGTACTAAAATGATCCTTATAAAAGCGGAGCTCTTTACCTGTACCAGAAGTGCTAGTACTATTCCATCTTAGCACCGGCATGATATATGGCAAACCATACTTCTTATAATGCTGTCAATTTACTTGTTCTTGTGTTACTGTATGATGACCAGTGTCACTGTAGAGTGGAGAGGTGTCAATCAAAGAGTTTAAGGGAAGCAAAGCTCTTTCCAAATTTCCTAAAAACCTATGGCATCTCAATGACATAGAAAATATTGACGTGTTTCACATATTCCTTTGAAAGGACTTGAGATCATATGGCAATTAAATAAGAAAGCAAATTCATAGCAAAAAGATTAAAAAAAAAGTTGGATTGCAAATCAGTCCTGTTTAGGGGTCTATACCCCATTATTAAAAATGAAATACCTATCCTGTTAACTCTGATTGATGAGGTGCAGATGGCTGAGGGAATAACGTATTTACTTAATGTTCCGGTATCACTCTTAGTATTTGGACAGAGAAGAATTGAAGAAGGACAAATTGACTTGTGGTAAGCAGGTGATTTAGATACTCTAACTGTATAGAGGTTGACTTCCACTTTATGTTTATCGAGTTTGATGTGAATTACACTCGGGGTTTTGTTGCAGGTCAAATCAAGAATGATGGGAGATTCAAGTTACAAAAACACCATAGATTGTTTTGTGAAGACATTGAAAAACGATGCAAGTTAGCATCTAACCTACACCGAGTGTGTGCCATGTTTAATACATTCTAATAGCTTTATTTAAAGGTGGGGAAATGGGTGAGGGAGCAACACTTTTTGCTTAAAACGGGTAATTTTGGGTACGGGTCAGGTTTGCTGGGCAACAGTTTTTTTGCTTAAATATGACATCAGATATTATATTATGACAAAACTATTCTAGGAGGAATTAGTTCGGTGCTATGCCTCTAGCATACAGTTTTTATAAAGATCTGTACGTTTGGACAATAACAATAAATTATAATAAAATTATTTTACCTGTTGACCAGTTAGAGATAAAAAATTACTGGATTGACCACCTATAATTAAATTTCACTGGTACACGTTTGTTAGGTTTAATAGTCTTTAGCATGTCCGTAGGTCATAATTAATATATCGCTTGTTTATTCGATGACCATGAATAAATCTTTAGTTCTTACTATAAAACTTCCTATTACCAGGGACCTCTGGCATTCTACAAAGGCTTTATCCCTAATTTTGGACGGTTAGGTTCCTGGAACGTGATCATGTTTCTAACACTTGAACAGGTATATATTAACATCTTTGACTTGCATGTTTAAGGAGAGTGCTTTTCTTAAGGGGGTCAATTACTCAGTTTGGATGTGCTTGCTAAAAGTGATGTTAATATGCAAATTCTAGTGTTTGGGAGCCATCTATCAGAAAAGTGATTATCAAAGGGTAGAGTAGAATTAGTCATTAGTCATACCTTGTTTACTCTTTTTCTATATTATTCTAACAGTTTTTGTTTTAGATAATTAGAATTTGCTGAATACTAAACGCAAAGTTTGTAACTTCAATTAGCAAAAGTACAAATAAAACTACATGCAGTATGTTTTCTATTATACATGAT
>BQNB010178067.1:0-12906 GCA_026074375.1 Tanacetum coccineum
AAATCTCCGTTTATTGCTCTAAAAGACCCTAATTGGTGTAATGCTATGTATGATGAGTATAATGCGTTAGTTAAAAATGGTACTTGGATTCTTGTTCCAAGGTCTTCTAATGTTAACTTGGTTCGATCTATGTGCTTATTTAAGCATAAATTTCATGCTGACGGTACTTTAAATTGTTATAAGGCTCGTCTTATTGCTAACGGTAGTAATCAGCAACACGATGTTGACTTTGATGAGACATTTAGTCTGGTTGTTAAGCAGGCCACCATTCGCACCGTTCTTAGCCTTGTTGTGTCTCGACAGTGGTCTATTCACCAACTTGTTGTTAAGAATGCATTTTTTAACGGTGATTTATCTGAGATAGTGTATATGCATTAGCCACATGGTTTTGTTGACTCTTGTTATTCTAATCATGTTTAAAATAGTCACCTCGTGCTTGGTTTTAGCGGTTTGCAGGCTATGCCACTCGGGCTGGTTTTTCTCTTAGTTGGTGTGATTCTTCATTGTTTATATATACACAGGGTTCTTAGATGCTTATTTACTTATATATGTGGATGATATTATCCTCACAGCTTCTTCTCTAGTTCTACTTTAGCAGATTGTAGACTCATTGCATAAAGAGTTTGATATGACCGATCTCGGGGCACTTAATTACTTGCTTGGCATCTCTACTGTTCGTCATCCTACAGGGTTATTTTGTCTCAAAAGAAGTATGCTCTTCAGCTTCTTGAGCGTGCTCACATGGTTAATTGTAACCTATCTTGGACATCAGTTGACACTGACTCCAAATTGGGTCCGGACGACATTCTTGTTCAGGATCGTACTTTATACTGCAGTCTTGAAGGGGGGGAGGGCTTCAGTATCTTACCTTTAATCGCCCAGATTTGTCCTATGAAGTTCAACAGATTTGTCTCTATATGCATGATCCAAGGGAGCCGCACTTTGCTGCTCTCAAACATATCCTGCGCTATGTTCAGGGCACCTTGGAGCTTGGTCTTCATTTATATGCTTCCGTTACAACATTTTTAGTTGGGTACACTGATGCTGATTGGGCAGGTTGCCCTACTATTTGCAGGTCTACTTTCGGTTATTATGTATTTCTAGGTGATAATTTTTTGTAGTGGTCTGCTAAACGTCAACACACCATCTCCCGCTCTAGTGCTGAAGCAGAATACCGGGGTGTTGCTAATGTTGTTGCAAAAACTGCATGGATTCATAATCTTCTTTATGAGTTACACTCTCCTCTTTTAACAGCTACTCTGGTTTACTGTGATAACGTTAGTGCAGTTTATATGTCAACCAACCCGGTTCAACACCAACGCACCAAACATATTGAGATTGATATACACTTTGTTCGTGATATGGTTAAGGCTGGTCATATTTGGGTCCTTCATGTTCCATCTCGTTTTCAGTATGCTGATATCTTCACCAAAGGTCTTCCCTCAGCTTTGTTTGAAAATTTTTGATCCAGCTTGAGCGTCCGTCCTCTTCCCGCTCAAACTATGAGGGCGTATTAATTGATATATTTGGATGTGTGAGCTGTATTAATTGATATATTTGGATGATTAGATGTATGATAGGATTAGTATCAATCCTTTTAGGCGTGTGATAGGATAAGTCTCAAATTAGCTGTACATTAAAGCGTATGCATGTACTTGGTAAATTTAAGTTGTATTCTTGTTGATAGGCTCATGCATGTACTTGGTAAATCTATATAAAGCGTATGCTTTGAAGGAAATAGACAAGGAATCAAATTAACCTTCAATAGAGGCATGAAAAAAATTTCTGTATATGTGACCATTTTTCTCATGTAGTGCAAAATTTAGATTTGATGTAAGTAGGGGTGAGCATGGTTCGGTTTGGTTCGGTTTTTGTATAAAACCGAAACCAAACCAAAAAATTTCAGTTTTTGATTTTTAGAAACCATTCGGTTTCGGTTTTGTGTCGGTTTGGTTTTTCGGTTGTTGGTTTATTTTCGGTTTCGTTTTTCCTTTTTTTCGGTTTCTATACGATTTATCGAGCTTTGCTTTTACAAAGTCGATTTAGAATATACCATAAACCAACACCTTCAAAGCTTTAAAGAAACAATCCAAACAAGAAACACAAAAAACACAACAATGACAATAAGAAATAAATGACCATATAAAATCCTAAAAGAATTGTTTATGTGTTATAAAACAACACAATAACCACGATAAAAACTTAATAAACATAAAAAACTCCTAGAAGAGAAATTATTATGTGTCCTAAATGGCATGTTCAAGAAGCATATGAAATAAAAAGTAGTTACTTGACATGATATAGTTAATCTAGCTGAGCATATTCATCGCCCTTAGCTTCGATCAGAACTTATTTTTGTTCTCATGTTATAAAGATCGGTTCGGTTTATATCGGTTTTTTAACACTAAAACCAAACCGAACCGAAAACTTTTGTTTTATCAAAATCCAAAAGCCGAACCATTGGTTTTTTAATCGGTTTCGGTGTTTTAGGTTTCGGTTCTTTGGGTTTTTTCGGTTTAGGTTCGGTTTTTCGATTTCCCGCACACCCCTAGATGTAAGCCATTGGATAAAAGTGGAACACCATTTGATCTTTATAAAATTGTTGATCTTTACGGATCTTACCTTTGTAACTAAAGTTGACAGAATATCCCGCAAGTTGTCGCAAGAAGCCAAATGGGAAAGATCATGGTGAATTAGCAGAAGGCATATTTGATGACGTATAATAGGTATACCAAGCCTCCGGGCTTGGACCACACTATCACTTGGGCTTCTTGGCCCAACTTAGCAGTCATGGGCCGAAACTAAACCCAGTCCTGCATTGGTCGCGGCCCGGACACAGCAAAACGGACGCGGACCTAACTATAGGATACTTCCGTCCACGGGAAGCACACGCGTCTATACACACGGTTATTACGGGACCTTGCCCGACAAGGGACCCACTCTGGCCACTACGAAATACTAGGAAACCCTAATACTAGACCCGTATAAATAGGGACCTAATACACAATGAATAGTACGATTTTCTCACTCTATACTCTCATACTTTCTCTCTCTACATGTTTACTTACTTTTACGTCGGAGTCTAACCGTGGGGTCCGCCCCTACGGTAAGGCTAACGGTTTACGTTTGATTGTGTAGGAAATCGTCACTTCTCTTGCTCTAATACAAAACCCAACGCTCAAATCATCCGGTAGCCCAATCCTATACAGGATTTGAGCCCAGGTCTATACCCGACATTTATTTTGTATTAACACTATTCAAATAAAATTTAAAATATATTAATTTCACATTATGTTAGATGTTACAATAATACAATATAACTAATAGTCTAATATAGTGAATGTGATATATTTATAGTTAAAACTAATAACTTTTTAAATCGTTTAACTACATCCGTAAAAAAAATATAAAATATAAAAACCGTTAAACAACATTTGGCTTCGATAGCGCGGTGCCATCCTAGTGCAAAATAAGATGTTTTTTCAACTAGTTGTTTTAAAGTGATGTACTTAGAAAAGCCCGGCCCAGTAACTGAAAATAACAACAACCGGTTCAACGGTTTATTAGATGACATGACAGTTTAGGGCTTAAAGAGGAGAGGAGGAGGGCTAGTATCGTCTTATCCCAAAAGGTACGGTATCCACCATTCATTAATTGCTAATGTTTTGTGTTTTTGTATTCCAAATTTAACTACTAATTTTAATAATTTATTGTTGATTTGGAACATGTTATGATGGCTCATAGGTATTATTGCAAAAAACATCAGACATTTTGTTTATAATTTATAAGTTTTGTGTGGTATTGGATAATTTATTAGTTTGGTTTAACCAATTTTTTTTATGTATTGATAGATACTAGACGATTACCCGTGCGTAACGGTGTATAATAGCGTTAGTTTGTGTGTGCAATTTTTTTTATGTATATATGGGTGGAGCAAGTGAGAGTGAAGATAGTTAGGGGTGTTTGTTTCGGCTTATACGTGGGCTTATGAGCTTATTTGATTTCGGCTTATATTTCATAAGCCCCAATTTTCCGGCTTATGTTGAGACTTGTGGGCTTATATAGTAATAAACTTATATAAGCCCACAAGTTCCGGAATAAGCCGGAAAATTAAGGCATATGAAATATAAGGTGAAATCAAATAAGCTCATAAGGCTAAGCCCACGTATAAGCCGAAACAAACACCCCCTTAATGGTTTAATTGTAATTAAGTATTTAAATATTTAAGTATTTAATTGTAATTAAGTATTTTATAATTAGGGGTATTTTAGTCCAACAACATTACTCATTTTTAAGTTTCAAAGAAAACATATTCCGTGCTTTATATGTAGTATAGATATAGATATAGATTAGGTGGGAGGATAAAGATAAGCAGGACATGAACGAGCTTCTCTTGTCCAGGACATGACCTCACATAGGAATGCGTGGAGATATAGGATTAGAATATGCGGGTAGTTCGTGCTAGCTTGTTTAAGGGTATGGGGTAGTTTTTGTGTGTAGGCTTTATAGGCGTCTGTTAGTAGTCTTGCCACTTGCGTTTTAGATATAGAGTTTCATAGCTGGTTCCCTTTAGACTTTTTAGGCGTTAAGTAGCCTCTAATGTTCCTTTTTGCTTTGCCCTTAGGTATAGGTCCCCATAGCGTTGCCCTGCTTAGATCTTCGTTGCTCTCTTTGGTCTTGGGATCTTTTTGCCTTTTGCCTCCTTTTCTTTGCAAGCGTTTTTTCTAGGTGGCCTTTCCTTTTTGCGTTTATGCGTTTATGCTTGTATGCTTATGCTCGTGTCCCCCTTGTCTCTATTGTGCTTTATGTATTCTATACTGTGTTCTCTTGCGGCATTTGCTTTTATATGTTTTTGCCCTTTTTCTTCTAAGTTCTTTTGATGGCAGTTTGTCTATTACGTTTGTATGCTTTTTTGCCTGCTTTCGGTCTTATGTCTTTTAGACTCCTTATTCTTGTTATTGCACGCTTTCACACATGCACATATTCTGAGCACTCCCACCCGCACACTTACAATTGCCGGAGGTCAACCTGGAAGGAGTCTCCCTACTTTCGGGTTTATCCTGGGGTATGGCTAGGGCTAAGATATGTCTACATTCTACCCCCATATCCCCCACCCAGTGGCGGAGCTACGTGATTCAACTTGGGAGGGCCAAAATGCATATACTTTATTTTATAAGTGCCAAACTAGTTAATTCCTATACTAAACTACAATTACTAAACAAAAATATTGCATTTCTCAGTATACTGTCTCAAGCTGTGGTAGGTGGGGGTGGGAGCACCTCCCTCTTTGGTCCCCACATAGCTCCGCCCTTGCCCCCACCCCCAGGGCAGGATTGGGTATGTTGTTGTTGTATAGATGTATGAATTGTTTTCGATTAAAAAATATGGATAGAATACTGACGCTAGGATTTGCCCGTTGATGTGGGACTCATTTCCGAATGAAACTAATTTGCCATCACTAGTTTTAATGATGTTGTTAAGTTTGAATATATGAAAATAGTCAAATACGGAGTGTGCTCTTACGTGGACTATGAGTTCCTAATGCAACTAATTTTTATCGACTGATGAACCATTGTCTCTAGCTTTTTTATTTTCAGTTTTCTCCATCACACTTTCACTACAATTTAAGACCGTTATTGTGCTTTAAATGTATATTGTTATTTTATTTATTAAGAAACTTATTTTTCGTTTTTGCTATGAATATTTTGGTCAAGGTGTCAATGTAATGACTGTTTGGCGTATTTCATGATTCCATTATCTGTTAGGATTTTGTTTAGTAATCACATGCTTTACGTTGTTAGAAACTATTTTTTTGGAGTGGAATAATGTTCTGATTTGTAGGTTTGACTTTTGAAGATGGATCGGTACCAGAAGGTGGAAAAGCCAAGAGGAGAGCAATCAATTAATGAGAATGAAATCCGAATTACCAGCCAAGGAAGAATGCGAAACTACATCACCTATGCCATGGCTTTGCTTCAGGTATTGTTTCTCTACAAAAAGCGAATTGGTTACCTTGTTCTTTTAGCTCTTATGAATTACGTGTTACTGTTACATGTTTATAACTGCATAGAGTTGTATGAAAAGTAACTGTTAAAGACCCGACTTAGTGTCTTATGTTAATACCTGATAGTTTATTTCAATGTTTCTTGAATTGTCGTGTAGGGTATTATAGAACAATATCTTAAGCTTGTGAGAATTGGCATGTTTTCTTTCCCAACATTTACATAAAGTTATTCCATGTGTGTGCGTGTGTATAGTTGAGGATTGGATGGTAATATTAATTGCCTGTTTTTCTACTTTTCACCTTGTTAATAGGAAAAAGGCTCGTCGGAAATTGTGTTTAAAGCAATGGGCAGGGCAATAAACAAGACGGTGACAATTGTGGAACTAATAAAGGTATTAACGCTTTGCATCTTAAACGCTTCCATATTCAACCATTCTATTCGTGTTTATATCATTGAAATCAAAAGCTATTCTATTACAGAGGAGAATTGTTGGACTTCATCAAATAACATCCATTGGATCCACAGACATAACTGATACATGGGAACCCCTAGAGGAAGGCTTACTTCCGTAAGATTAAATTATCACTTTTATCTATCAACTGTCTATGATGTAGTATGATGGTCATGATATGATCCTGCATATTATTATTAATTAATTAGTTTATTTAGTTTCCTTAATTATATTATCTTAGTCAACAAGTTAAGTCTTTTATTATAAATAGGGCATTAGGATCGTAATTCTTATTATGTTGAATGTTGAATATTATTTATGGTTTAGTTCAAAGTCACAGGAAACGCTGACTCGGCCGCGTTTCGCGTTTCGGATTGTTCGTACCCAAACGCGGTACGATCGCGACTCGGATCGCTCGGGATCGCGATCTGGATCGCTATATTCGGCGTTCCCAAAGCACATCAATCAGCGTACCGAAGTCTATTGGTACGGCGTACCGAAGTCTATTGGTACGGCGTACCGAAGTCTATTGGTACGGCGTACCGAAGTCTATTGGTACGGCGTACCAAAGTGATTTGGTACGGCGTACCAAAGTTATTTAGTACGGCTAGCTTTAACCATGAGTTTAATTTAGATATTAACATAACTTCCAATATCCGCGTATCGATCAATAAAGGTCAACGGTTTGATGGACTGTTGTTGATGAAGAAGGGAAAAGGGGTGATTGAAGCGGGCTTTAAAGAAGAATGTTAGGAGACGTAGATCAACTAATAAGTTACATAATTTGTTTTTCTGTGTTTTGTCTGGCGAACTAAAAATTCATAAATGGGCCAGTTATTCAATTTGACCCAATAATATTATTTTGATGTTAATTACTAGTGGGCTTTCTCAAATATATAACTAAATTACAAAATTTGCAGCATTTGTATAACGTATATAATTAAGATTATTAAATATAATGATAAATTAATAAAAGTTTGTAAATTTAATATATATAAACCTATTAAAACTTATATAAATGTAAGTATAATATGGTACATCGTACCAAATTAATGGTACATCGAACCAAAGCGAACCGGGGCATCCCGAAATGAGCCTACCCCCTTTCGTACCGAATTTTAAGGACCCCGCGAACCGCGTACCCGTTTCGTGATTCCGTACCGAAGCGTACCGCGCTTCATGTGACATTTGTTTAGTTATTTAGTATATTTATTATATCTTTATTGTTCTATTAGCTCTTAATCGATCCGGTTCGTATCAATTGGTATCTGTTTCGATTCTAGGGTTTCAATTTTTTTTTTACTATTCATCAGATCACTATTCATCCGGATCACTATTCACATCCATACATTACTGACGAAGATTATTGATCAGCCATGACGAAGATCAATGATGTTGAAGCCAATTTGGAGCAATTTAAATCGGAGACCCTTGCATGGCAAAAAGAAACATCAAATCGCTTTAATCGGATGCAAGAATCGATTGACAAGAATAAAGCAGCTGATAAGCAATTCGCGGAGCTATTGCAGCTCTTGAAAGCCCTACAACCATCCACCACCCTTCCCGCCACTATCCCATGCTTTGAAGAAAATAGTGGGCAATGTTTCAGTAGTGACGAGGTGGAGAAATAGGAGCTTATACTTACGTCAGCCGTGGACAAAGGCAATTTTACGAGGCCAATCTTGGCAGTGAAAGAAGATTTAGGGCAGAAGTTAATCGATGACTTGGATGAGCCTCTTATGGTGCTTGAATCAGATGGGATGACTAACAAGAACGAGTTTGCGGTAGTTGTACCTGTTGTTGCTATTGCACCCATTGTTGTGGCACCCATTGTTGTTGCACCCGTTGCACCCGTCGTTGTTACACCTGTTGAGCCAAGTTTCATTCCGCTGGGAAATCAAGCAGAACATCATAAGATGTTCATATGGTATATTATATTGAAGTTGGGATATGAGATATGTCTTGGACATCTTTTGACTAATGTTCGGTTGAAACAAGAACCGGAACCTGCTCAAAGAAGAACATGGGATCCTGGAATTACTCACGAAGACATTCTAAAGCAACACCTTGAGGACAAGGTGTTTTTAGGGGCGGGAGTATTGATATGATCCTGCATATTATTATTAAAATTAGTTTATTTAGTTTCCTCTATTACATTTCTTAGTCAACTATTTAGTAGTTTTCTTTATTATGTTTTCTTAGTCAAGAAGTCTAGGATATCTTTTATTATAAATAGGGTATAAGGATTGTAATCTTTTATATAATAGAAGAATTGCATTATTTCGGAGTTTCTATCAGATTAAATCTTATATGAAAATAAATTAGACCAATCAGAATGATTGATTTTGCCACGTAGGCAAAATCGTACGATGTGATTGGTCAATAAAAAGTCAAAATTGAATCAATATGGTCAAAGTTGAAAAAAATATGATGGAGAAATCTGATGGAGAAAAAAACACATAAAAATATACGTGTCAAATTTGTGAAAACAAAAACTTAAGAAAAGGGAGATTATTAATAAAACTTTAGTGGTTTAATTTTAAATAAATTATATGGAGTTAAAATTGTAAATTTATAAATTTACAAATTTTATTATGACTTTAAATAATAAACAAATAACCCCTTAAACTATATACCTCTAAATTTTATATTTTAAAATACAACAAATGTAAACAATTTCTTACTTCCAAATAAAGATTTAACATTATCTAATCAAATCTCAAATCTATCTAAAAGGGTAGTTTTGCTGGGATTAGTTGGCTCACAATGTCGAGTCAGAAAACAGGTACGTAATATATACAAGATTTAATGAATCTATTATCTTCATATATTTCGATAATACTCTATAACATAACTTATAAAACCGAAAAAAATAAAATATATCATGTAGTTAGAAAACAATTTTGTATACAGCCCCGTGCGTGCACGTCATTAAAACTATTTTCTTATTATGTGTAAATTAAATGAAGTATCGATTTATTAATCAATTTGGGGTGGATCGGTGTATCTTATAATAATAAAACCCATCGGGGTCGGTTTATCCCATCAATATAAATTATCTATCTTGTTTATTTTCTTCTATCAATTCTATTATCGATCTGGTTCGTATCAATTGGTATCAGAGCTGTTTCGATTCTAGGGTTTAAAAAAAAATTACTATTCATCATATCGCTATTCATCCGGATCACTATTCACATCCATAAATTACTGACGAAGATTATTGATCAGCCATGACGAAGATCAATGATGTTGAAGCCAATTTGGAGCAATTCAAATCAGAGACCCTTGCATGGCAAAAAGAAACATCAAATCCTTTGATCGGATGCAAGAATCGATTGACAAGAATAAAGCGGATACTGATAGGCAATTCGCGCAGCTGTTGCAGCTCTTGAAAGCCCTACAACCACCCACCACCCTTCCCGCCACTATCCCACGCTTTGAAGAAAATAGTGGGCAATGTTTCAGTAGTGACAAGGTGGAGAAAGAGGAGCTTATACTTATGTCTATGGACAAAGGCGAAGTTACGGGGCCAATCTTGGCAGTGAAAGAAGATTTAGAGCAGAAGTTAATCGATGACTTGGATGAGCCTCTTATAGTGCTTGAAACATATGGGATGATTAACAAGAACGAGTTTGCTGATGGTGATGTTGCACCCGTTGTTGTTGTTGCACCCATTGCTGCTATTGCACCTGCTGTTGCACCTCTTGAGCAAAGTTTTTGTTTCCGCTGAAAGAATCAAGAAAATCAAGCAGAACCATCATAAAATGTATCATATGGTATATTATATGAATTGGGATATAGATATGTCCTAGACATCTTTGACTAATGTTCGGATTGAAAACAAGAACCTGGAAACCTGCTCAAAGAATAACATGGCATCAGAAATTTTTTTTAATCACGGAGACAATTTTAAAGCCAACACCTTTAGGACAAGGTTGTTTTTGGGCGGGAGTAATTGATATGATCCTGCATATTATTTATTAAAATTTGTTTATATTATTTTTTCCTCTATTACATTTTCTTAGTCAACTATTTAGTAGTTTTCTTTATTACGTTTTCTTAGTCAAGAAGTCTAGGATATCTTTTATTATAAATAGGGCATAAGGATTGTAATCTTTTATATAATAAAAGAATTACATCATTTCGGAGTTTTCTATCAGATTAAATCTTATATGAAAATAAATTGGACCAATCAGAATGCTTGATTTTGCCACGTAGGCAAAATCGTGCGATGTGATTGGTCAATAAAAAGTCAAAATTGAATCAATTTGGTCAAAATTGAAAAAAATATGATGGAGAAATCTGATGGAGAAAAAAACACATAAAAATATACGTGTCAAATTTTGTGAAAACAAAAACTTAAAAAAGGGAGATAATTAATAAAACTTTAGTGGTTTAATTTTAAATAAATTATATGGAGTTAAAAGTGTAAATTTATAAATTTACAAATTTTATTATGACTTTAAATAATAAACAAATAACCCCTTAAACTATATACCTCTAAACTTTATATTTTAAAATACAACAAATAAGGAAAAAAAGTAAACGAATTTCTACTTCCATATAAAGATTTAACATTATCTAATCAAATCTCAAATCTATCTAAAAGGGTAGTTTTGCTGGGATTAGTTGGCTCACAATGTCGAGTCAGAAAACAGGTACGTAATATATACAAGATTTAATGAATCTATTATCTTCATATATTTCGATAATACTCTATAACATAACTTATAAAACCGAAAAAAATAAAAATATATATGTAGTTTAGAAAAACATAATGTATAAGCCCCGTGCGTGCACGGCATTAAAACTATTTCTTATTATGTGGAATGAATATGAAGTATTGATTTATTAATCAATTGGGGGGTCGGTTTATCTTATTAATATAAACCATCGGGGGTCGGTTTATCCCATCAATATAAAACTAACTATCTTGTTTTTTCTTCTATCAATTCTATTCATCGGATCCGGTTTTCGTATCAATTGGTAATCCGAGCCTTGTTGCCGATTCTAGGGTTTCAAAAAAAAAATACTATTCATCAGATCACTATTCATCCAGATCACTATTCACGTCCATAAATTACTAACGAAGATTATTGATTAGCCATGACGAAGATCAATGATGTTGAAGCCAATTTGGAGCAATTCAAATCGGAGACCCTTGCAAGGCAAAAAAGAAACATTAAATCGCTTGATCGATGCAAGAATCAATTGACAAAATAGAAGCGGATGCTGATAGCAATTTCTCGGAGAGCATGTTGCAGCTCTTGAAAAGCCCTACAACTCCCACCACCCTCCCCGCCACTATCCCACACTTTAATAAAATATGGGCAATGTTTTCAAGTATGACAAGTGGATAAAGAGAGCTTATACTATGTCTATATGACAAAGGCAAGTTAACGGGCCAATCTTGGCAGTGAAAGAAGATTTAGAGCAGAAGTTAATCGATACTTGGATGAGCTCTTATAGTGGTTGAATCATTAATTTTGGATGTTAACAAGAACGAGTTTGCTGATGGTGATGTTGCACCCGTTGCTGTTGTTGCACCCATTGCTGCTATTGCACCTGTTGTTGCACCTCTTGAGCAAAGTTTTGTTCCGCTGGAAAGAATCAAAAAAAGGTTGTAATGCGTGGCGATTAATGGAATATATGATGAAATTCTTTAAAAGGAATGTGATTCTTACATGATCGACTGCACACTAAAAAACTGCAATCTTCACAGTACAATATGCATATGTTGCTAATGCAATGTGTAAGACTAACATGCTACTTAAAACCGATTTATTTTCGATGTATTACATTTTTTTGCGTTAGATAATGATAAGAACCTTCTTATTAATTTCCCTATTAGTATTTATTAGTTACCTTTATTACATTTTCTTAGTCAACTATTTAGTAGTTTCCTTTATTATGTTTTCTTAGTCAAGAAGTCTAGGATATCTTTTATTATAAATAGGGCATTATGATTGTAATATTGATATGTGGAATGAATATTAAGTATTGATTTGTTAATCAATTGGGGGGTCGGTTTATCTCATTAATATAAACCATCGGGGGGTCGGTTTATCCCATTAACATAAACCATCTACCTTGTTTATTTTCTTCTATCTATTCTATTATCGATCCGGTTTGTATCAATTGGTATCAGAGCTGTTTCGATTCTAGGGTATCACAAAAAAAAATTGTTGATTCAAGATGACGAAGGTAAATGATCTGGAGGCGAATCTGGAACAGTTCAAGATCGAGCAGGCTGCAGTCAACTCACAGGCAACGAAACAACTGGCTTTGTTGCAAGCAACGATTGAGAAAAACAAGGTTGAAGCAGATCATCGAATCACTGAAATCATGAATGCTCTCAAAGCCTTACAACCACCCACCACCCTTCCCGAGGATACAACAACAATGATCGATACGGAAAAAAGTGGTGAAGACTGTGGTAATTTGGAAGAA
>BQNB010178070.1:0-12906 GCA_026074375.1 Tanacetum coccineum
ATTGTAACATGGCGTTTTTCTTGTTGTATTCCTCTGTAGATCGTCGGGAAACACAAGATCTGATATGATATTTTTTATTATGAGAACTAGGGATGAGCATATAGACCCGAATCCCGGTACCGAACCGGAACCGTACCGGTTCCGTACCGAAACGGTACCGAATCCCGGTATACGGTACGGGACCGGTACCATGATTCGAGTAAAAAAAATGGGACCACTAGTTCGGTACGAGACCGGTACCAAATCGGGAAATTACCGAAAAAAGGGGAGAAATCATCGATTTCCCGGTACCCGAATCCCGTTCAGTACGGTACCGGTACCACAAATTTATACTCGGGAAAAAATCGGTACCACTAATTCGGTACGGGACCGGTACCGTGCTCTTCCCTAATGAGAACCAATCTTGTGAAGAACAAAGAAAAAAAGATCATGAAAGGTTTTTGAAATGATATGAGAGAGTAATAGAAATAACTTCACGTCACAACCAACTTAATGTTATAAGCAGTTGAACTTAACTATTAAAAACATAAACCAAATTAAACACAAAAGATATTCATAAAAACTATTTTTTTTTTAAAACACTAACTCACAACATCAATTACACAACTGGTCGGTTGAACGACCGAAGTCTCCCAAACATTACAATCAATATTACGGTTTCGGGGTGAGGAGTAAATAAGCAAAGTGTGTCTTTGACTTGGCGCACTTAGGCGAAGCAACTCGCCATCCTATACTTTTTTTTATAACCTAGTGTAACAATTCATGTTTTCTGTTGTACAAAAAATTTTGGGTTAATCGTGTATGAGAGGGTTCATGATTGCTTGTTGAGGTCGGGCCGGAAAAAGCCATCTTCAGGGCTGTATCTTGCACTAACAATGTAACTGGTATGATTTCATTGCAAAGTAAAGGCTATAAGTTAGCTTACCGTGGGGACGGACCCCACGATTAGACTCCGGCGTGAGAGTAAGAACACATGTTATGAGAGGTCTTCGGGGTGAGAGTAATAAGCAAAAGTGTGTCTTCGACTTGCCACATAGGCGAAGCAACGCATCCTAAACTTTTTATTATACCTAGTGTAACATTCATGGTTTCTGTTAGTACAAAATTGGTAACCGGGTATGAGATGGTTCAAGATTGCTTGTTGGGTCGGGCCGGCAAGCCATCTTCGGGCTGTATCTTGCACTAAACAAAGTAACTGGATGATTTCCTGCACAAGTAAAGGTATACCGTTAGCCTTACCGTGGGGACGGACCCCACGATTAGACTCCGGCGTGAGAGTAAGAACACAAGTTATCAGTAGTATGTGTGTGTATTGAGAAGGGTGAGGAAATCATACATTTTGGGGTGTCAGATGACCCACTTTTATAGGTGACTAATCACATCAATACTGATTGGAAGTTGACTAATCACATTAAATGCTGATTAATGTTGCCATATCCGGGCCAAGGCCAAGGTCCACATGTGGTTAGTACAGTCCAGGCCCAGAGGCCTGTTATACGTACTATACGTCATCAAGTCCCCCCAGTCTAGTATGTTTACTGCATGCGGCATTTGTTGCGTGCGGTGAATATTGCTAGACTCAAATTCTTTATTACCGTGCTTCTGACACGATCGTTGCCTTCTCCGCGACTCTTCTTTAGCCTGGTAGGTGAGATCTGTAAGACGTGTCTTTTCTTTCTAGACCATACGTCATTATATTTGGTTTTGGGCCGTGCTAATCATGCCTATTATAGGTTTCACCAATATACATGTGTTGGGTGATGGCGCTCAGATGCTTGGTTTCCCGTGTTTGAACGGTAAGGACCCCGTAAGAAGAATATTTTTTCTATAGTCGGGGTAACACTAGCATTGGCCAGGTACCATTCTTGTTCATCTCTTAGAAGAGGATGAGAAGAATTTATGAGGATGGAGATGCTCTCCATATATTGCGTGATGATATGGGTAAATGTATGTCTACCTTGTACAAGCTTGTATTTGCTTACGATGCGAATAATAGTGCGAATATTACATTCGTCTTAATACCAACGAAGAGTGTACTTTCGTGGCTGGGTTAATTGCAAGGTTACCCGTCCTGATGCGAATACTGCGTTCGTCTTAAGACCAACGGAGGACGTACTTCCGTGGCTGGGTTAATTGTCCTGATGCGAACATTACATTCGTCTTAAGACCAACGAAAGACGTACTTCCATGGCTGGGTTAATTGTTAGGTTACCCGTCCTGATGCGAATATTACATTCGTCTTAAGACCAACGGAAGACGTACTTCCGTGGCTGGGTTAATTGTTAGGTTACCCGTCCTGATGCGAATATTACATTCGTCTTTAGACCAACAGAATATGTACTTCCATGGCTGGGTTAATTGTTAGGTTACCCGTCCTGATGCGAACATTACATTCGTCTTAAGACCAACGGAAGACGTACTTCCGTGGCTGGGTTAATTGTTAGGTTCTAGGTTACCGTCCTGTTGAGAACATTACATTAGTCTTAAGACCTATGGAAGACGGTACTTCCGTGTGGCTTGGGTTAATTGTTTGTTATCCGTACTGATGCGAATATTTGCATGAGTCTTTGTATTCGGGATTGAATTGCATCTTACATTCTTGAGGTAATTTGTAGGCTACTCAGCCTCACTTTTGACTTGCAATTTTTATAGTGTTCTTATATCCGGAGATATTTGTGTGTAATTAACTTTGTTTGTCGCACAGGAGTTTAATTGGGGGACCTGGCCATGTTTTAAAATTACATTTTACACGTATTCATTTTTATTCAGGAGTAATGTAGTATTGCCTTGTATTATGTTATAATGTTGGGTTTATTATCAAATTGTTGTTGGCATATGGTGTTATAATACCCATTTTAGCCCCGCAAGGTTTAGTGATGATGAAACTTATTAGTAGCTTTTAACTTTATATACATTGCTGTAGTATGTCATTGATATAGAATAATCTATTTCATTGTGTATTACTTACGAAACATGGAGTTTATAAGATGATATACTCGATCGTGTGTCTAGATATAATTCTTGTGACACTGAGCTTATTAGAAAGATAGCTTAACCTAGTGATATGGTGGTATTATTTTGTGCTATCATTTTTTTAGTAACTCAAGTAGTATAAGAATTTTAAGAATCTATTTCTATCATGTAAGACGTATTGATCATTTGTAGATATGAAAACACGAGGTGTCTGTTACATTATGTCTTGTACGATTTCGGAAATTAAATTCGTGTATTAACGAAAATGTGCTTTGATGAGTAAGCTATAGGATTTTGCATTTACAATGTGGTAAATAATGTCAAGATTGTTTGTAAGTTTATATTCAGTCAACTTTCTACGTGGCCATGTATATATTCGCATGTGTTGCAGACTATGAGCAATCTAGATGACATTATACAATGCTTATAGCGTCCCATTTTATTATTAGGCCAGACTGGTTGGCGTGTTTTTAGAAAGAACCAGGTGTTATTTTTTTGTTTGTCATTTTTTCAAGATATATCATTAAAGGTACTTTGTAACTTGTTTTAGGTGGAAGCCACAAGTTGTTTGATAAAATACAATAAATAATTGTATGTGGTACCTCACATCAGCAAAAAGTATGCACTTTTAAACTTTCATGGCGTCAGATACATTATGAAGATAAATGAGAGGTACTCACAGATTTCTGTTGAGGTGATATTTGTAAAAATCACATGAAGTTTATTGTTTTGGTAAACCAATTTTTCACGCATTGCAGAATGTACGGTATGAGATGGTTCAAGATTGCTTGTTGGGTCGGGCCGGCAAGCCATCTTCGGGCTGTATCTTGCACTAAACAAAGTAACTGGATGATTTCCTGCACAAGTAAAGGTATACCGTTAGCCTTACCGTGGGGACGGTTGTTGTCATCTCAACGCTAACTTAACTTTCTCTCTTTACAATTAACTTCACAGTCACAACCAACTTAATGTTATAAGACAGTAGACTTAACTATTAAAACATAACCAACTTAAACACAAAGATACTTCCATAAAAACTATTTAAACACAAACTCACAAACAACAACAATTACACAACTCGGTCGTCTGAACGACCGAGTCCTCCCAAACAACATCCATAATACGCGTCTTCGGGGTGAGAGTAATAAGCAAAAGTGTGTCTTCGACTTGCCACATAGGCGAAGCAACGCATCCTAAACTTTTTATTATGCCTAGTGTAACATTCATGGTTTCACCCTTAGACCATTCATAATAGAGAGAGGAAGACAAAGTCTTCGTCATTGTTCGCCAAATAAAGATGCGTTATTCTTATTACATCCTACATGGAGCACGCGTCTAACATGACAATTTTGCAAGACTCGGTCTTGTAAACGATCGAGTGTTGTACTCTTTTATTCTTTTTAGAAATGTGAATATATTATCACCAAAATATAAGATAAAAAGGCTATGGCATACGAAGGACATCCTCTGCAATGTGTGTTTTTTGTGTTGCTGTGTATGTTTTGGTGGAGTATATTTGTATTTTAAGTGTGATACATTTTGGTGGTAAGTTGATTGTGTTATTAGTTATTACACTAACACTCTGTTCTCAATATTTCTTTTAAGATGAAAGTGGGTGAAATGGAGTGAGATTAAAATTATACTATGTGTTCTTGAGTTTTTTTAGGGGTGGCAATCGAGTCGTGTTCGGGTTGACCTGTTCGGGTTCACAGGTTGACGGGTTATTATGACCTCTACCCAAACACAACCCATTTATTATTAGTGTCAAGAAACTCAACCCTAACCCAGACCTGCATAACACGTGTAACCCGTTTGCGACACGTTTAACCTGTTTAAGTAAATAGGTTAAGCGTTGAATAAGGTTGGTGGTTTATCGATTTAACTAATTTAAATGCAAAACTGATATAAAGAACGATATAAAGATCTAAAAAATTATAAACATAACATACAAATAACTATACGACAATTTTAATGATATATGAGTTATAATCGTAATTCACTCCTATTAAGTACATAATAAAATACATTTAATTCAAATCTAACATAAAGTCAAGTTATAAATTTTATTTATAAAGGCTTATATATACTTAAACGGGTTCACGTGTTGACATGTTTAATATTTACTAAACCCAAACACGACCCGTTTATTAAATGGGTTAAACAAGTTGACCAAATTTTGACCCAAACCTGTTTATCCTCAACCCAAACCTGTTCAACTTGGTGTTGGGTTCGTGTCATTTATCGTGTCGTGTCGAAAATTGTCACATCTAGTTTTTTTCAAGGAAGGAAAGAAAGAGGGATGGAGGGGAATGGGAAGAAAGTATATGTGTTTTCTTCTTAAAATGTTTCACTCCACTATGAAGATGAAAGTTAAGGACCCACTTTTTTTACCACTTTCTTTACCTTTATTTACTCTACTTTCTTTACGTTACTTTCCCTTCTAAAATGAAAGTTGAGAACACAGGCGTAAGTAAGATGGTGGTAAACTTGGTTGCAAAGAGAGAACCATGATGTGTCGCCGAGGTGAAATATGGTCCCAAACTTCCTTATTACACTTAGGGGGTGTTTGATAACCACTTAATGGGCCTCACCCTGATTCGATCAGTGATGTTTGTTGTTTGCTATGTTTTTTAAGTCCACTTAATTATTCCATTAGGTGATGAATCGATCAGCAATAAAGTAATGCAAAATAATTCAGTGTGACGACAACTGTTCTCTAGCATTCTTGTAGGATACATTTTAGATAATAATTTTATTATTTATTTGTTACAATGAAACAAACATGTCGACTGCCAACTTCTATATATCTATTTATTTATCATTTATCTTATTATTTTCAGTCACTTTTCATATCTTTCATGCCAAATATTATATTTTGCAAGTTTATTTATAACTTGCTTGTTATTTTAACAACGTCGTAGATTATTCTTTTAGTAAACAAGATATTACATGTAATCGATGAAATCAAAATTATATTAACTTAAACTATTTAGGGATGATTTAGTGGTAAAAGGGTTTGCGACTATCATACTAAAAGATGTGAGGTCCTAAGTTTGATTCGTGTTAGGTGCAAACAACTCCCCCTTAAATAAGTGTTATGTTTTAACTTTTGAAATATTTTTGTTTCAACTTTTTTACTTTTAACTATTTTTTTATTTGTCATATAATAATATTAGTTTTATCTAAAAGTCGGTAAAATGGAGAAAAATTCCTTATTTATTTTTATTAAAAGATAACTTGCAGACATTAGTTTTTGATTTGAACACTCAAATATACAATCTGAAACAGTACAAATGTTTAATAGTATATAATTTTGAGTTTGTAGTGTGCAAATTATTTTTCATTTTTATTAAGTGACATCTTAGTGATATCTATCCGGAAGCAGTCTCCTTACCGGCGAGTTCCTTAAAAGTAAAGGCATGACCGTCTACATTTTACCTCCCTCGTACCCTGCATTGACGGGATTGAGTATAGTTTTTGTTGTTAAAAAGATGAAATAAAATTACTGGTTGAATACAAACACAAGTACACCTAGATATCCACACAACACTTCATTGACTTCACCGTTAAACTCATTCTCACCCCCAAATTGATGATCAAAACAAAAACCAAACCAACAAACCCACCCTGCAATGATTCCAACACTTAACTGAAAAAATTAACAACCAACCTTCAAATCCATCAACCAAACATGCACTCATCATCACCAACACTCTTAACAATCACCCTCTTATTATCTCTAACAACCATTAATTCTTCACTAAAGCTACCATTCCAAGTGAACGACGTGCTCCCTGTCCTCCCCCGCCAAATCTCATGGCCGGTCATGAACAGTTTCGGCAAAGCCGTTGATTTGTTGCCGTCTTTCGTCGGGACTATTTCCCCCCAAAACGGTTCGGTGGTGTGGAACGGGGCGTGTTTTGGTGGGAATGAGGCAAGGATGGAGTTTACCAAGGGTGATGATCGGGGGTTAGGTGGCGGTGTTATCTATCTTAAGGTCATGCTGACGTGGCACCTGGCTCATTCTTTAATACTTGTACTATGACCAGGGGTGTTTGTTTCGCCTTGTATAGCGGGCTGATGACTTATTTGGTTTTCGGCTTTTGTATTTCATAAGCTTGATTTTTGTGGCTTGTTTTGAAACTTTTCGGTTTATATAAGTTTATTATGACATGTTAAACTTTATATAAGCAAAGCTTATATAAGTTTCTAAATGATAAACTTATATAAGCCGAAAAGTTTCAAAACAAGCCACAAAAATCAAGCTTATGAAATACAAAAGCCGAAAACCAAATAAGCCATTAACCCGCTATATAAATACACAGTGGGACTATAAAATGATTAGGCCTATTTTATCTTTCATTTACTATATTGTAGCATTTACCAAGTCGAGTTTAGTAGTTGTAGTGATCTATCTTAAGGTCTCAGTTTTTATATCTATATCTATACCCATATAAAACATTTATGAGTCAGATAACTTACTTATCCATACTGATATCGATTGACGTATATTTTGGTATCGAGTCAAGTATTTTTGGGAATCGAATCATGTATTTTTAGAATGCTATACACTAAATAATCGAAATCCAAAATGTTAGTTGTTGAAATTTCTGATCCCAACGATGATACATACAACTCAAAAAAGTGACAAGTAAGATACATTTTCCGACAATAAGCCTTTTTATTTTTATTAAAACACAAACCTTTCAAGTTTCAACCTTTTTTTGGATTTTGTTCATGTACAATGACCATTTTGGTTAAAAAACGTAAGAGTGGAATGGTCACAGACAAAAGTCGAAATTTGAAAAGTTTGTGTTTCAATAGCAAAAATGAACAAGTTAGATAACATTTTTTGTTATTATCCCGGTAATATAATACACACAATAGGAGTATAGGACGATTACACATTTAGGTCTATTTTATCTGTCATTGAGTATATTTATTGTAGTACTAAAGCACTTAGGAAGTCGAGTTTGGTAGTTGTAGCTTTTTAGGCTGATTGTTTAATAAAATTTGTGCTGTAGAGTGTTTTAATTAGTAGGTAATGCTGACATGGCACTGATCATTTAGTACACACGAAATGAAGATTAAAAAGTTTTTGTTTAATAGGAAATAGAAAAGTTTGATGCAAGCTAAATAATTTTGTATCAAGTTAGATATGTTTTTATGATTTCGAGTTTATCAGTTGTACTTTCTATTTCTAAGGTTTACGAATGTCTGTATACTGTGTGGCATTTATTTACGACCTCGAGTTTAGTGTTTTTTTATTTGTTAATCTCACATTTCATTTATAGAAGTTAGCTATGCTGTACTATGTTTAATTATCTATGCCGTGTTAAAAAGCGTTTACCAGACTTAAGTAGTTCTTTAGGTTACAGTTTTGGGCGTACAGTCTTTAGTGAGTTTAGTAGGTGTTAATTGTTTTAGTTTTGCTGGTACAGTGTTTAATTTAGGTTAATGACTGTATTATGTATGGAAAGTTGGGGGATAATTGGGTATTTAATATGAGTGTGGGAAACGGATAGGAAGCAAAATGAGTAGGATTCAATGTAAACAGTACAACTGTTAGTATAGGAATATAGGCGTAGTGACTAGTGAGGGAATAATTGTGCTATGTTGACTAACTAATTTAAATGTCTGTTCTATTTGTTGGTGGCGTTTGTGATTGCATTTTTAATAGAGCATGTATCAATCTGCTTTTTCAGTACCGCGAGAGAGAAAACACACATAGCCCCTTCTTAAAATGGTTTGCCAAACACTGCCTTCTGATTATCTGCGTTTTGCATGTGCGATAATGACCCTCAAAACGCAATCCCAAACACCCTCTTAAGACTTTGAGTTTGAATTTTTTATGCTGCCAAATATGTTATTTAGGCTGCTACTGATCATGATAGAATAAGTGTGGAAAGTTTGAGGATAATTGTCGATTTATATGATTCTATTGTCCAAGTGAGGGCAGCTCTCAATTGGATACGGTTTTAGTTTTAAGCTGATTACGGGAGAGTGAATGTAGACATTATGGGATAATTATATGTTACATAGGATTGGTATCTTGAAGTGGGGATAGAAATAGTTGGCACAATTTATACATGATGACTAAATGCAGGAATTTGTTTGGTCAAATAAGGTGGTCCCATAATAAAAGTTAAAATCCATCTCTAGTCAACCTATGTGATCTTCGGACAGTTTTGAGTTTGTCGTGATGTCAACATTTGCTTTTAACGGAACCAACATGGATCTATTGACTACTTAATGAATATTTTATTGTCCAAAAAAGAAGTTACAGTTTTGTATGATATCAGATAGGTCTATTTTCTGATCGAACACCTATATCAGTGTATAGGTTAAAGTATTCGCTTTATATAATAGAAGTAAGAAATATAGACCGATTGGTTGCTGATTAATCTCGTTTTAGAATAGTATGTACACTAAGTATCTCTTCGCTTTGTAAATGTAATATTTTGGTAGATGGCCAAATACATGAAATTAGAGTCTTAGTTATGTTGACTCTGATCCTTTTTTCCCCTTTTCATTATGCAGACTGGTGAAGCCCACAGTTGGACATGTATGGATCTCTATGTTTTCGCTACACCCTACAGGATTACATGGGACTACTACTTCACTGCACGTGAACATACTTTGGCGTTTGAATCCTGGGAGGAACCTGCAGAGTTGGAATATGTACGTCATGCCCACTTTAGTTGCATATTTGATCTTTTTCTACAGCTTTTGTGGTTTAGAGGTGGCAATTTTGACCCGTGATAGTGAATGGGTCAATTATTATTTTTTTAAACAGTTCAAACGGGCCATAAACTAAATGGGAAACGTTTTGAAAGTCATTGAATGTATATGAAAACTTGTTATGCATACAAGTATACAACCTCTTTAATTGCAATCCTTTATGATCACTTGTTAAAAGATGGGCAGAAAAGTGTGTCGGTCAACCCCACCCATCCCATATCTGTGCGTGCTAAAAGATGGCCTGTTTCATTCCAAAGCGCGCTTTGATGCGTTACCCATCCCACCCATTCTGCTGCCTCTAGTGTCGTAACCTAAATTAACCATTTTTGTGTTATTGATATGCAGGTGAAGCAACATGGAGTCTCCGTATTTCTGATGCCTTCCGGAATGCTGGGAACACTGCTTTCTTTAGTTGATGTTCTGCCCCTATTTTCCAACACGAAATATGGCCAAAATGCCAACCTTGCTTTTCTAAAGGATCACATGGGTGCTACTTTTGAGACACGACCTCAGCCATGGACTGCAACTATCGATCCAAATGATGTCCATTCTGGTGATTTTCTAGCAGTCTCAAAGATTCGTGGACGATGGGGTGGGTTTGAAACATTGGAGAAATGGGTTACTGGGGCATTTGCTGGTCATACAGCAGTTTGTATGAAGGATGACCAAGGAAATCTTTGGGTTGGTGAATCAGGTCACGAGAATGAGAAGGTAAAGGCTTTGTTATATAAACCTAAGTATACAAAACTAATTATATGACCCTTAGATAATCAGGTATCTACCATTAAAAACAGATTTCAGCAATAACCGAATAATCAGTTCAGCATGACAAATCCAAATGCCGCATCAATATTATAGAGAATATTCAATCTTTATGTTGGCTCTTCATCTTGTAGGGCGAAGAAATTATTGTCGTAATTCCTTGGGATGAATGGTGGGAGTTGGCGCTTAGAGATGATTCTAACCCACAAATAGCTTTGCTACCATTACATCCTGAGATACGTGCAAAGTGGAACAATACCGCAGCATGGGAATATGCTTTGAGCATGTCAGGGAAGCCTTACGGCTATCATAACATGATTTTTAGCTGGATTGACACCATTGGTGAAAATTATCCACCACCCATTGATGCTCACTTGGTACGTTTGTTAAGTTTATTTTAGCTTATATAGTCGTGTATCTACTTCTATTCTGGCCTCTGTCACTGTTGTTTAAGTAGTGAATTACGTTGCGCAGGTAATTTCTGTCATGTCTATGTGGGCTAGAATGCAGCCAGCATACGCTGCCAACATGTGGAACGAAGCCTTGAATATGCGTCTAGGGACTGAAGTAATTCTGCCATTCATGAAGTTCATATTTTGCTCTGCTATTGTTAAACTCGTTTTGCTTTCAGAAATCCGTCGTATGAGTTCATGTTTGTTGTGCTATATCTCAAATTGGCAAATTAAGAAAATTAGCTAAAAGAGGAAAAGATTTTGATCCGTATAAATGATATGTTTATCGTATTTTTGTAATCGTTACCCAAGCAATCAGCTAGTTTTGATTGCGACATGCTTTAACTGAACTAGTTTTAACTCATTACCCAATCAGCTGACCCATCTTACCACCTCTACTTTCAGGGGTTGGACTTGTACGGAATTTTGGACGAGACGGAAAAGCGAGGCATATCATTTGATGAATTGCTCACAATTCCTGAGAACGATGAATGGGTTTATAGTGATGGCAAGTCTACAACTTGTGTTGCTTTCATTCTGCAAATATATAAAGCAGCAGGTGTTTTCGGCCATATTGCTGATTCTATTCAAGTAACCGAGTTCACTGTAAGAATCTTCACCTATACTCTATAACTCAAACTGTCAAGGTCAAATTTTAATATTTCAAATTCAAAATCGGTAACCATGTTTTTTCCACACATAGCAAATTGATTTAAGGTAGTCTCAGCTGTTTTCTGTGTCGAGAATGATGTCGTGACAGCTGAATTGTCGGTGATTTTGACCATGTTAACTTTTTTCGTGATCTGACCTTTGAAAGCATGTTAATATAGGAGCTTACCTTAAATGAGAACTTTTGAAAGTTTAGACCTTTTGCGAGTGCAACTGTGTCAAGAATGACGCCTGACAGCCGATGTGGCGACGGGTCAGTAAGTTTGACCATGTTGACGATTTTTTCTTGATGTGGTGCAACATGCTAACGTAACTTACAGGCTTATCTAGATGAAAACTTTTTAACAGTTCAACCATTTTAGTGTGTTACTCAAGACGGAATTCAGATGATAGTTTGTTGACTTTGGTCTGTTAATATTAAATTTTTAATCAATTTGTTTAAAGCTAATCCATTGCTGTTTTACAGATTCGTGATGCTTATATGCTCAAAATCTTTGAGAATAACCAGACACGACTACCAAAATGGTGCAACAATGGTGACGATAAACTCCCATTCTGTCAAATCCTTGGTAAGTATCGTATGGAACTACCTCAATACAACACCTTAGAGCCATATGCCAACATGAACGAGTACTGCCCTTCTCTTCCTCCAACTTATGAGAGGCCTATGCATTGCTAATATTCTAAAGTTGTAAGTTTTCACTTTTCACGTATATTGTATTTGTCTAAAACTTTGTATTGTGTTGTTCCTTACATAACTACATGCTCAAAGTAGAGGAGAGTACGCGTAAGAAGTAATTTCTTCCACTTGTTATCATCAATCTGTTATTGTTTGTATATATGATTCTCAACTTGTAGTTCTATGAAATTTTATGCCATACACCTATCAATTATATTGTCGATAGTTTTTATATATATATTCTGATGATATTATGTTTTATCGGCTTACTGAAAATTTAATGAATAGATATGGGATATCACTCTTTCAGCATGCCTCTGATGTGTAACTTGATCATGATTTATGAACTGTGTTTAAGGACGTATATAGTAGTGACAGTATGTGCCGAGTAAGAACGGTTAGGAGTACAGGTGGCAAAGTAGGTTAAATAGGCGGTCTGGTAGCATCATGTAAAGGGCAGTTTTAGGTGTTTGGATTGGGTTGACCCGCCAACATATGATATGGCAGATTAACATCGGAAACATTTGCTGTGCACTCTTTTTAAGTAAAGTTATTAGTTATACTTTTTCGATACGTGGTTTATATAAGTGGCGGTGACTAGTTTTAACCCAAATGGGTATACATCTATAG
>BQNB010178071.1:0-12906 GCA_026074375.1 Tanacetum coccineum
GAGGACGATCCCAGATTGATATGGAACCGCCATACATAAATTAGGGACTGCCACCTTAGATGCTCCCCCTAGTTTGCCTATAAATAGTTGCTTATTTCGAACTATTTTTCTCACCTTATAGTTTTTTCTCAGATCTAAATCATTATTCTAATCCTTTTCCTTTGATCACTTAGCTTGTATTAAATTTGTTTAAATGTGATCCAATCAACCATCAATTCAAGTACAAGAGAAAAACTCTCGTTATCATCAAGATACGAAGTTATGTAGTCTAGTTAGTGTATTCATAACATTTGTTATATTTGCGATATATATTATCGTAGATCGAGTCCATGTCTTCCAAACTTATTTAGTTGATAGACCGGGTTAGTATTTGAGTCTTGAAAATACGAGAGTGATTAGGTTAGTATTTTAGTCCAAAAAATACACTTGAGTGTAAGATATTGGTTCTAGCTAGATTAGAACTCGATATTTAGCTTAGTATCAGAAAATAATGTAAGCGACGCGGTTTATGTGTTTGGGCCTTAAAACAAAAGGTTGGTTATGTTGGGCTATAAACATAACGGGTTTGGTTGTACCTGAAGAATAACTCGACATCTAGCTTAGTGCCAAAAAATAATGTAAACGACGTTGTATGGTTTTCTTCGCCGAGAAGGGAGCTTCTTGACTAGTGAAGTAACTCTCGAGTTGGGTACTCGAGGAGTCTAGTAGGGAGAAGAGGAGCTTCGTAACCGAACCACTATAAATCATCATGTTCGATTTACGTCTTCTTTTACCTTTCACTTTACTTTTATAATTCTACTTATCGCTTTAAACTTATATTTGCATCGTGCTTATGCTTGTGTGATTTGTTGTGTTGGTTAAGGTTGTGTCATGGTTTAATGCTTATATAGTATTTATGTTTGTGACATGCTCTATTATATATAGTTGTTGTAAAACCACTATTAACACTTTTCATATTGCATCGCACTTCATCGGTGATTGATACAAAATATTTAAGTTTTGAAACGGAAACGTATTTAACCCCCCCTCCTCTACGTATTCCACAAGAAAATTTTGCAGGAGTTTGGTTTAGCAACGAAGATATATGTGTGTTTGTGTTTTCAAAGGGTATTTATAGGCATTGACCTCAAACTGTTTTGAGATCAAAAGGGTTTTTGAATATGTTTTTGAAAATGTTTTGACGTCCGCATACAATGCATTACCTAACTCACGGCAATATAGCGACTATAACGGCAAATGTTTAGCCATTATATTGTCGTACACTTTTGCAGAGTGACATGGGATTGTTGATGATGTGTCATTTTGTACACTTTTTGGGGCTATTTAACCCTTAAATCATGCAAATATACCCAAATAAGCACCTGGTAGAAAAGCACGTGACTTGGGCTTGATTCGAGAAGAAACTGGACAAAAACACAATTTTTCAAGCTGGCGACTCCCATCCTGACGCCTTCACCAAAAGTGACTAGAAAGTTGATTTTTAGAAAAAAAAAGTGTGGCTTCTCAGGTTGTGGAGACGCGTCACAAAAAGCTCTTGACGCCGTTAGGTTCATATGGCGACGACGTCATAATTTCTAACTTAAAGGGACCCTTGGAAGATTCAACTGGCTAACGGTGTCACAAAGCCCTAGCAACGGCGTCAAAACCCATCTTCTATATATACAGATCTTTATTTTTCATATTTTCGTGTAGAAACTTGGGAGAACCTTTGTAGCAGCTATCATAGTCGAATTTTAGGGTTTTACTCCATGTTTAATAGAAGTGAATTATCTATTCCATTTAATCATTCAATATGTCTATGTGTAGTTTGATTCTTTGTTTTTCGCTTTCAATTAACATGCTTGGATAAATTAAATTAGTGTTTAATTATGATTGCATGAAACCTAGTTTGTAATCTCTATTATATTGCTTCTTGTTAGTGGTGTGCATGTTAAGCTCTAGAAAACTAGCTATTTGATCTTCATATCATAGCGAAGACGTCTAGGGAAACATGGTTAGGTTAGAGGATACCTGTGATTAGATCTTCATATCTATATCACCTTTGGGTGGATTCTGAATTAAGTATTTAGTGCGCATGAATTTACTATTAGGAGGGAGCGTGTCTGACATGTAATGCCCGACTAGGTTGTCATGTAGAATGCGGACTTGACCACCCGCTGTTGAATTCGGGGAATACTTACACATTACACTAACGAGGGTAACGGGAAATAGGTTTAGAGAAAGCAACTAGGGAGTAGTGCATAATTAGGTAACCACGTTTGTTTAACCATATGAGTTCCAGACATTTACTTTTCTACATAATTAGATTAGATTTAGGACTAGTTAGTAGTTTAATCAACACCCTCTTCAAAACTTAATATTTTTACTTGTTTTCTAAAAAACATAAAAATACAAAAATACTCTTCCCTCAATCTTTAGACCCTAGTAACGTACAATTCGAGCCTACCCAAACTATTCCCATAGAGAACGATAATAACCCTTCGAGTCTTTCCTATACTACACTATAACGGTTAGGTACACTGCCTAAGAGGGTTGTAAAACTAATGTGGTGTAACCCGCCGCACCATTGGTTATCAAAAGAAAATTTTGGGAAAAGGATTTTTTTTATGTGAGAGTGTGCATTAAATGCTTAGTGGGTAAACGTGGGATGTGTGAGACCCATGACTGTTAGATGACACTTAGATAAGGAATATTTGTTCCTTATTTAATGTGTTTAGTCACCAACCTAGGACATTTAAGTAACTAGATACTTAGCGCATTTTGATCCTGATTTAATATGTTTCTTAGAGTCATGGAATCATGATATGTTATTAGTGAGGATTGTTCAGGGGACCGGTTGTATTTACACCATACTGAACTTCTTTTAGTTATGAACATGACTACTCAATGTTTAGCATGCCCAATTACGCTTTCAGTCTTGTGAAAGTGGGTTTATCTAGTGGCTTTGTAAATATATCAACTAGCTGATACTTAGTGAGGATGAAGTGTAATTAAATATCACCTATGATGATATGGTCCCTGATTAAATGATATATGATATCAATGTGTTTTGTTCTTGAATGAAGAACATGATTGTTAGATAAGGCAATGACACTAGTGTTGTTACAAATGATGGGTACCATCTTGTACTGAATGACATAGTCACTGAGTTGACTTTTCATCCAGAGTATGTTTGCACAACACCCAGCAGCAGCAACATATTCAGCCTTAACAAAGGATATAGCAACTGACTATCGTTTCTTAGCACTCCAACATACTAACTTTCCTCTAAGCGATTGACATGCACCTGAAGTGCTTGTTTAGTCCATATTACATCCTGCATAGTCTAAGTCTGAGTACCCTTTAAGATAGAATTTTGAGCACTTTGGGTACCACATACCAAAAGTAGGAGTACCTTTTAGGTACATGAAGATTCTCTTCACTGCAATGAGGTGTGATTCTTCTGGATTGGACTGGTATATTGCACATAAACAAGTTGAGAATTAGATATCAAGCCGACTTGTAGTTAAGTACACCAGGGACTCAATCATTCCTCTGTATAAGGTCTCATTTACTGGTTTACCAGAAAGATCAGGTTCTAAGTTGTTTGGAGGAACCATTGGTATCTTTACTAAAGAACTATCACAGATCTCATATTTCTTTAGTAAGTCTCTTGTGTACTTTTCTTGACAAATAGAGTTCCCTTTGTCTTCTTGCTTGATTTGGAATCTAAGAAATTAAGTGAGTTTACCCATCATACTTATTTCAAATTTCTTTGTTATCAGTTTCTCAAACTTTTTACAAAGTTTATAATTTGTTGAGCCAAATATGATGTCATTCACATACACTTAAACAAGGAGAACATCTCCTTTGGTTTTGTAGATAAACAAGGTATTTTTGATCCTTCCTCTGACAAACTTGTTTTGAATGAGAAAGGTAGATAAAGTTTCATACTATGCCCTTGGTTCTTGTTTCAGTCCATAGATGGCTTCATCAAGCTTACAGATATAGTCAGGGAATTCACTACTCTTAAAACCAGGAGGTTGTTTGACATAAACTTCTTCCTTGAGTTTTGTAGTTAAGTACACCAGGGACTCAATCATTCCTCTGTATAAGGTCTCATTTACTGGTTTACCAGAAAGATCAGGTTTATAAGTTGTTGGGAGGTACCATTGGTCTTCTTTACTAAAGAACTATACGATCTCAATTTTCTTTAGTAAGGTTCTTATTGTATTACCTTTTCTTGACAAATAGAGTTCCCTTTGTCTTCTTGCTTGATTTGGAATCTAAGAAATTAAGTGAGTTTACCCATCATACTTATTTCAAATTTCTTTGTTATCAGTTTCTCAAACTTTTTACAAAGTTTATAATTTGTTGAGCCAAATATGATGTCATTCACATACACTTTAACAAGGAGAACATCTCCTTTGGTTTTGTAGATAAACAAGGTATTTTTGATCCTTCCTCTGACAAACTTGTTTTGAATGAGAAAGGTAGATAAAGTTTCATACTATGCCCTTGGTTCTTGTTTCAGTCCATAGATGGCTTCATCAAGCTTACAGATATAGTCAGGGAATTCACTACTCTTAAAACCAGGAGGTTGTTTGACATAAACTTCTTCCTTGAGTTTTCTGTTCAGGAAAGCACTTTTAACATCCATCTGAAAAACTTTAAAGTTCATATAGGTAGCATAAGCAAGAAAGATCTTTATGGCTTCTATCCTTACAACTGGTGTAAAGGTTTCATCATATTTGATTCCTTCTTCTTGACTATAACCCGGAGCAACAAGTCTTGCTTTATTCCTTATAACAGTTTCAACTTAATCTCTTTTGTTTCTTAACACCCATTTGGAGCCAATGGTTATTTTTCCTCTAGGGAGTGGAACAAGTTTCCAGACTTTGTTTCTATAGAACTAATTCATCTCTTCTTGCATTGCATCTACCCACCCTGGATGTTTTAGTACCTCAAAGACCTTTTTAGGTTCAATCTTAGAGAGAAAGTCAGCAAATTGACATTCACTTGCTGAGGCAGCTTTTAGTTTAGCAGTCATACTTCTTATAAGCATGCATTAAGTGGGTTCATTAATGATATTTACAAGTTCAATGTGCTAATCTCGTAACCATCTGTCTTGAGGTGCAGGATTTAAACTTTTAGATGCATGATAAGTAATGGGAGACTGAGTTATTTCAGGCACTAAAAGTTCAGTAATTGATACTAAAGTTTCAGCATTGTTCCCTGAATGTTCCTTAGTGAGTTGATTATTGATTTGTTCATTCTGGACTGTTTGTTCATGTGTCCATTCAGTGTTTATCAGGTCAGGAGGACCTTTAATTTCCTCAGTATGAGGAATATTTTGTTCATTTGGAGTAATTACTTCAGGGACATGAGTAGTTTTTATAAGTTCAGTTAAGGAACGATTGTGAGAGGTGATGTAGTATGAAATATTAAAATTTGCTTGATATTGTCTAGATGGATCCTCCTCATAAAAATATTCATTAGGAGAATATCTAGATAGTCATTTATTCCAATTTCATCTACTGATGTGTTAGAGAACCTGAATGCTTCCATATTCTCATCAAAGGTAACATGATAGGTTTCCTCAGCTTGTTGTCTCCTTGTGTTAAAGACTCTGAAGAATTTAGAGACAAAAGAGTATCCTAGAAAGTATCCATCATCAGCTTTCGTGTCAAATTTGCCTATATGATCCTTGTAATTATGAATGAATACAAGACATCCAAACACATGAAAGTAGCTTATATCAGGGATCCTTTCGATAAATATCTCATAAGAAGTGTTATCATATCTTTTGACAATGATTGAACTATTCTGAGGGTAGCAGGCAATCCTGACTACTTTAGTTCAGAAGTTCTTAGAGAGTATTAAACCATTCAGCATTGTTCTAGCAGCCTCAATGAGAGTTCTATTCTTCCTTTAAGCTACATCATTTTGTTCAGGTATGTAAAGAGAAGAGAATTTATGAGAAATTCCTTTCTCAATACAAAAACTCTCACATTCAGAATTTCAAAACTCAGTACCATTATCCGTTCTGATTTGTTTGACTTTGACATCATCTTGTTTTTCATCCATTCTAATAAAGGACATTATTGTTTCAGCCGTTCGACTCTTCTTTTTGAGAAAGTAAACCCATGTGTACCTTGATTACTCATAAACAATGACTAGGGTGTATTTCTCATGATTTATAGACATTAGACCGATTGGTCTAAAGAGGTCCATATGAAGAATATGAAGACACCACTTGATAGAGAAATTTTACTTTGTTTTTAAAGAAGCTATGTGATGCTTTCCTTTTTCACATTCTGAGCATGGTTTATATTTTGCATAAACAAGTGAAGGAAGACCAAGAACTTTGTTTTGTTTTGTACGTTTATTAATGTTTTTAAAATTGAGATGTGATAGCCTTTTGTGTCATAGCCAGTTAACACTTTTAGAGGCTTTAGCAAAGAAGCAGGCTCCATTTAGAGTCAATGATGACATGTCAAAAACATATACATCATTTCTCCTTGGGGCTATCAACGCAATTTCTTTATTTTCATTAAAAATTATTCCTTGCTTATCGTCAAACTGAACAATGTATTTAGAATCACAAAGATGACTGATGTTAATTAAATTGTATTTTAAACCATTTACAAAAGACACTTTAGCAAAAACTATACCACCACAGTTTATTGAACCATATCCTTCAGTAATACAAGATGAGTTGTCACAAAAAACTACCTTAGGACCTGGTTACTTTACATATTTGTGCATATAAGTCTTGACATCAGTCATACTCCTAGAGCATCCACTATCCATGTACCAGATGGTCTCCCTGATGTGCCTCTTCACAAATAATAAACTGAGATATCGTCTCTTGTGAACTCACTTCTTTGTACGCTCTTTGGCTTTAGTAGCCTGAAGTTTTTCACCTCTTTGGAAATGTTTAAAATCACTATGGCCAGTGGGAGAGTGAGCAATACTTTCACAAGTATTGCAACTCACACCAACTGAGGACTCACTAGACTAAGAGGACTCAGCTAGCACACCTCCCCTAATAAGAATGACACGATTGTGTCCTGAGGTTGCATGATCATAGCTTCCATATATTTTAGACTCAAGGTACATATGACAATCACCATAACGATGGTCAATGAAACCACAGTGAGTGTATGGGGGAAAGGCTTTGCCTTATCTTTGAGGATCTATTTTGATGGAGATGCATACTAATAAGGTTGTGCCTTGTAGTTCTCACTATTTTCTATGATGCAACATGATTATTGTGATCAGAGGTCCTAATATCCTCTCCTTTTCATTTCATACAATATAGAATTTTATAACAATCATCTGTGGAATGATTTGTATAATGGCAAAGTTAACATTTTACCTTAGGTTTTTGTAGAGGTTTTGGTCTGACTGATTTGGATGAGTTAGTGTTCTGAACTTTAGGTTTAGATTCCTGACTCAGTTTGGATGAATTAACTGATCTATATGATTCAGGCTGTGAGATCACAGGTTTAGATTCCTAAATCTTCTAAGACGAGTTAACCTTTTTATCCATTAGCATTTGAACAAGTTTGGTCAATTCATTAATTTTGGAATCTTGTGCATTGTTTTTTATCTCAATAGGAACTAAAGGAATGACTGGTTTAGTATTACAAAAGGTGACAGGTCCTGAAATACTATTATTAGAAGAGTCTTGTGTATCATGCTTTGTATGTTTCATAGTGCCTAAACCAGGTCTCTCCCTTAGAGAGTGTTCTTGATAAGTCAATGCCGTGACCTTAGAGCTTCGTAAAGCTCCTTAAAGAATTTTTAGTAGAGGTAATAGTGTTTAATGTTTTGATCTTGATTCTTTGGAAGACTCAGGGTCAGTGGGTGCCTCAAAGAGTCTAAGACTCTCACTGACAGCCTTACTTTCAGGTTTCCAAAATTCTCCAGTGTTGAAGTTTGGTAATTTACTATTAGGATTATGTCTTTTAACCCACTCTTTGGATTTTCAAATCATTTCATGATCATAATCCATAGAGGCAGGTATGAATGGATTCTCTTTCACATCATTTTTTGATGATGCTTCAATGAGCTGATTTATTCTAATAATTTTCTTTTTTTGATTAGAAATTTGTTCATTCATGCATTGACTCACTTTTTTGAATTGTTTAACCATTTCTCATTAACATGTTTTTCTTCCTTAAGTTTTTCCTGAAGAGAATGATCTAATTTTACAAGTTTGGTGTTTTGAAGTTGAAATGTAACAGCCTCAAGTTTGGCTTGTTTGAAAACAAGTAAGTCATCTCTAAATTTATTTAATTCAAGTTTGAGTAATTATTTCTTCTATTAGTGTATTGGTTGATTTATCCGGGTTGTTTTTAGAGTGATTCGAGTTACATTTTTCATCCACTTTTCTTGATCCTCGTAAGTAAATCATCTCTTTTATTTCTTATACTTTTCCATCGCTTTTATGCATATATTTGTAACCTACGGGTTTTGTTTTATAAAAACTACATTAAAAGTCTATGAATTTATAAACATACACATAAAAAGTCCACTTGATGTTTATGACCGTTGCGTAAATATTTATATTATTTAAAGTCGTTGTCTTTAGGTTGGGGAAGTGTTGTTGGATTTGTTGGTGAAATAAAGTGGTATTATATAGTTGCTGATCGGATTTGTTTATGGCATGTTGGGATAGTAGGAGCCGAGTATTGCAATATTGAGGTTGAGAAATAGAAATTAGTCATTTTTACGTTCATGTGGCTGCTTGAATCACTAAAATCAAGCTTATCACGAAGAAGTTATGCCCATTTGAAATTTTCAGAAAAACTATAAGAGTTTGTTTATAAAAGTTGTTGAGCAGAAACTTAAATGACGTTTTTCGGCTATTCTAAGTGGAAATCACAAATGTTTGCACAATGAACTTTAGTTAGAGCTCGCGAGACGGAAAAGTTCGAAACCGCGTCAAACGGATAGTAACCGCAGAAGTTAATTCATTTGAAATTTCAGCAAACAACTTAATCCTTTAGTGGTCCTTATTTTCTGTACATTGTATCCAAACGCTCCATGTTTGGCCGATTTTTAAGCGTCGTTGGGTTGAGACACTTAAAAGGGTAAAAAGACTTTTTGTAAACCTCGTAGGACTTTAGACGGTAATATTAAGAAACAAGTGATGTACGACTCTTCAAGTTGGACACGTTTTCTTATAAAAGTGTTAGAAACTTTATTATTTTAAAATGTTGACTTTTGCGAAAAACTTAGTTTAACTTTGAAAGTCAAACACGAATGTGTCCAGGTGATAAATGGTCAAAATAACTCATATGCATAGTCATATTTCTTTTCATCAACTTAAAGCATGCATACATCGTTTAGGTTGCGGTTAGGAGTTGTACCATTTCATACTCGATCGTACTTTTGCTATTGCACAATTTGCTTGAGGTAAGTTTCATAGCCCTACTTTTACTCATTTTTATGAATATTTTACAAATCTCGGGGTGAGATACACTGCTTATTTTACATTTGGACGCAAGTACCTTTTTAACTGATTACAGATTAGCCTAAGTACCGATAACCCACTATGCCTAATATCATGAACCGCTAATTACTTATTGTAAGTGTGGGTGTTATAAATAGATCTATTGGGATCAACATCCCCATCCGGGTAAGTGGCGCTTACTTGCATTAGAGGTACCAATCAAACAGACGTATACCATGTTAGAACTTTGGGTAGTCTCGGGTTGGACACCTACTCGGGCAACTTTACTTTGCATTGATTTGCATACATAACTTTGTTTAGATTTGGTTTCATAAGCTTAGTGCAATCGTAATTACTTTTGTGATATTGTATGTGTTACATTAGTCATACTCTTGCAATCTTGCAGTCCACATTACTATTTATCTAAACCTATAAACTCACCAACTTTATGTTGATACTTTTTAGAATGTATTCTCAGGTGCTTAATCTCGTAAGGGCATTTATGAAGTCTTTGGAGTCCGCATCATCATTATGGCTCATCTCATAGATTTTACTTGCATTCAAATTAATCTCATTGTATTTTATTAAATTATGATTTATCTTGATGCAATACTTTTGGGACCGCTTGTTTAAAACTTATTTAAATTGTATGTATCAATGAGAGTATTTTTAAACGACTCATTTAGAGGTCATTCTCTTTATCTTGTACTTGTGTATTATGAAGTCAGGCCCATGGTTTCGTATTCCGCTACGACACATTTTGGGGGTGTGACAAGTTGTCCCAAAAAGAAGTGTTTAAGATGTTGGAGCTAAGGAAGACGATAGCGGAAGTGCACCTTCAAGTCCATAGAAAGATAGATGTTTTTACAGTTATGAGGTTCTATTGATCAGTTTGTGGATATTTAGGTTATCTTTTGTTTTGTTTTTTATGTACATGGGTGTTGATCCCAATGAATAGATCTTTAACTCCTTAGCTTGATGTAAGGTTTAGTATCCTTGGATAAATCCAACTAAGATGAAATTTGTGTATTGATATTAAAACTATGCGGAATATGTTATAACCACTAAGAAGATAACATCGATGTATGTATGACCAACACCGACAAAAAATCAAAACACAATAGCATCTCTACTATTAATACGAACACTCTTTGACATCGTTAGGGTTTACAACTGTTAACATAAAAAAGAGTCGGTCATCCAACATCTAGTAGCTCGTAGCATCCCGCTTCGTTCTCGCTTAATAAGTTTAAGTTAGAAAGCTAACCGGCCAAAGGCCCATGGATAAGCCTACTAAAGGCCTATGGTGGCTCATAGCATGAGATATATAACCCTCTCACATGGAAGTGGGTGTTTGGTTGTTCTCTTGTTACATTTTCACTAAGTAATATTTTCCTTTTTATTTTCCTCTCTATTATGTGTTCAACCAACCACATCTTTCTCTCTCTAAAACTCTAAGTGAATCAATCCATACTTGTGTTAAGATATTATACAATTGAAATCAAGAGCCATAGGGTGTTTATGTAGGTTTTGTGTGCGTTTTGTATACCCTTTTTAGTCGTGTGTTTGGTTCGAATCTATCAAGAAGTTTTCACTTTTTGAGGGTTTAAAACATAAAAGTCATTTAACCTTTCTTTTCTTATTGATCTTAGTTTAGACTGAAGGTACAGAATATCTTTCAAAAACACCATAAAATCTTTCATCTTTTATGGTTAAAAAGAGGGTTTTGTACCAAGAATCTTTGATTTCAATTTTTTTCGTGTCAGATTCGTTAAAGTTTGTGGTTTCTTAAGGTTCTAATAGTCTTGATAGGTCAAGAAGTACAGACAAAATCGGGTAAAATCGTCAAAAAGTGAGTCTTTTGAGGATTTTTGATTTTTGAGTTTCCGTGTGTAATCAGGCGATTTATACGTTTCAATAGGCGAATTATACGTATCAAAGTGTTCAGGCGATTTATACGGTTTCCAAGGGCGAATTATACGTGTAATTTTGCAAAGGCGATTTATACACTCCTTTTTTGTAAAGGCGATTTATACAATCAGATCTGCAAAGGCGATTTATACACTCCTTTTTGTAAAGGCGATTTATACGATCAGTTTTTACAAAGGCGATTTATACACTCCTTGTTGCAAGGGCGATTTATACAATCAAATTTGTGAAGGCGATTTATACGTGCTATCTTCCACAGGCGATTTATACGTCATTACCAAAGGCGATTTATACATTCTCCTTTTGGTGATTTATACGTTTTGCTTGGGTGATTTATACGCTTTACTAAGGAGAACTATACACGTTTGTTAAGTGAATTATACGGTTGTTCTTTGATTTGTAAAATCCTGCGATTTTTCAATTTCCCGGTTTTATCAAGAATTGTAAAATCCCGTGTATTCCAAAAGACTCAATATCATTAATCAAACCTCACTTTAACACAACAACCTCCAATCACTGTCCGATCATTTTAATCTTATCACATTGAAATGGATCTAATGATTTCACTTGGTCAAAAGAATACTCTTGCTGAGTACATGTTACTCTCCGATGCAGACAATCGTCCACCCATGTTGGACAAAGACCTGTATGATTCATGGAAGAGTCAAATGGAATTATACATGCAAAATAGAGAACATGGAAGAATGATACTTGAATCAGTTGAACATGGTCCTCTCATTTGGCTTACGGTTGAAGAGAACGGTGTGATCAGAACAAAGAAATATGCTGAATTATCAGCTGCTGAGAAAATTCAAGTTGATTGTGATATGAAAGCTACCAATATCATTCTTCAAGGTCTTCCTGCTGATATCTATTCACTTGTGAATCATCACAGAGTTGTTAAAGATTTATGGAAGAGAGTTCAATTACTGATGTAAGGTACATCTTTGACAAAGCAGGAAAGAGAATGTAAGTTGTATGATGCATTTGATAAGTTTACTCACATCAAGGGGGAATCACTTCATACGTATTACTTGAGATTTACTCAGCTGATCAATGACATGAACATCTACAAGATGAAAATGGAGCAATTTCAAGTTAATACCAAGTTCTTAAACAGTCTTTCACCTGAATGGAGTAAGTTTATGACTGATGTCAAGCTAGTTAAAGATTTGCATACCTCCAACTTTGATCAACTTCATGCATATCTTGAACAACATGAACTCCATGCAAATGAAGTCCGTATTATGCGTGAACACAATCAAGATCCACTTGCATTCATTGCAAATCAGCAGATTACACCACCTCACTTCAACACTTATCAGTCTCCTTACAACAATCCTCAAATTCAACAACAGTTTTCACCATCACAATACTTTTCACCATCATAACATGCATCAATTCAACCCAATCAACATTACTCATCTAATTATCCATCATAAACTTTAACACCCCCAAATTGTTGGTTCCGCTGCGTGTAAATTTGGGGGTGTTAAAGATTGGTATCAAGAGCCACAGGTTATAGAGAACTAGGT
>BQNB010178074.1:0-12905 GCA_026074375.1 Tanacetum coccineum
AACTCTGTAATTTAAGCAGAAAAGGAAAATCACGTTTCATGGCAGCACGTAGCTATTGATTAAAATTTATATAACAAGTAAGTGTGAATGTGTGAAAATTCAGACTTTCTAATTAGGGAATAGTAATGTAGTATAGATAAGGTCTTGATTCCTTTAGATTTTTCTTAAAATTCATCGTTAAAATAATTCTACATAAGAGTTGAACTTTCCACAGGAGTTACCATTGGGGGTGGGGCTTTGAACTTTCCTTTTTCTAGAGCAAAAATTTCTTTTGGAGTTTTGGTGAGAAGTGAGAATCTATCCGGCTTACGATCCGGTCTTTGTTTATTTTTGAAGCCTTTCTTGAAATTCGGCTTGTTCCCTCCCTCTGACGGTTTCTATGATGGTGTTTTTCTTTGGCCGTGACAGAGTGCAGCAACTTCCCCTTGTAGGAAAGATGTAGTCATTCTGTACATTTCGTCCATAGATCTCGGAATTCTTTCATATAGAAGCTTGATTAATCCAGGGTGGGTTATTCCATGCATGAATCCAAGGCTGGGAGAGATCGTCCTCATAAGTGTTCGATCTCTGTCTTCTTGATTTGGACTTCCAGTGACCCCCTTCACTGTCCTCACTTTCTGAGTATTGGCTAGTCGTACGAGAAGGTGTTCGCTTCTGTTGACGCCTTCTTGTTTCAATTTCAGTTCTTTTTGCTTGGAGACTTCGCCGACGACTATCAGAACGTGCGGATGTAACTGGCTCCTTTCTTCCCAACCTGTTAAACACGCCTCCTTCTTTCCGCGGCCGGGGCTGCGGTGAAAGGGATCTGTTCTTCTTGAGTCTTTTGAATACACTGGCGTGCGGTGATGGGCTTCGGGAATACCTGTCTCCGTGCCTTCTTCTAGGTTCTGTTCGGGCGGTTGGTGTCTTGGATTCAGAGTAGTGCGATTCTTCACGACTTCTTATCTTAATTCCGGATTCTTCGCCATAGATCAGTCGTGCTTTTACCGCGTTGAGTTTGTCTTTTTGTTCTTTTTCTTTTTGCATCTTTTCAGCGATGAGCGGCAAAAGTTGATGATAATTTTTGTCGCACATTTCCCTAAGAATCTCGCCAGACATAGGATCCTCAAGACCCTGGGGACCATTCCTTCCCCCTGTGTTCCTCACGGCGGACGTGGGATTGTTTGTGATTTGTTCGTGAGTGCTCATGGTGAGTTTTTAGGAAAACGTGGTTGCGTAAGCGTCCCACGGATGGCGCCACTTGTTAGTACAAAATTCGTGTTGGGCTTGGTAGCGTGTCAAGTCTCTTGTCGGGTCGGGCCTTCAAGTGACTTGGATACTGGATCTTGTACTAGAGCAAGAGAAGTGATGATTTTCTGCACAATTAAAAGTAAACCGTTAGCCTTACCGTGGGGGCGGACCCCACGATTAGACTCCGGTGTGAGAGTAAGAATTCACATTGTCAGAGTATATGTCAAAGAGAATAAGAATAATTGTGTACCTTTTGGGATGTATTGTGACCCCTATTTATAGGTGTCTAGTACTAGGGTTTCCTAGTATTTCGGTTACTTTAGTAGTGGCCGGAGTGGGTCCCTTGTCGGGCAAGGGTCCGCGATAATCATGTTGAACGGACGCAGATGTTCTGCGGACGGATCGTCTTATAGGTGGATCTGCGAACGGATCATCTACGAGTGGATCCGCGGACGGATCGCTAGGTTCGGGGCCGAAGCTCACGCGGGATTGGGCTTTACCATGGCCTGTTATTGATAGGTTTAGCCAAAAAACCCAAGTGATAATGTGGCCCAAACCCAGAGGCTTGGTATACCCATTATACGTCATCAACTATTTTTGCTAGAAAAAATATATGTTTGAATCATTTTGTTTTGGTCAAAAGTCTAATGAAATCGTCACTAGAAAGATTTGTTTTCGCTAAAGTTTTTGTAATAATCATGAACAAAACTTTACCCTAGTTTATATTACGACATCCATCATATTTTATATTCACACATGGGGACCAAAACTTAATATCAACAATCCTTTGAACTGTGTGGATTTATATAGAGACTTTTTATCAACAAACAATCATTTTATTTTTATTCACAACCTTTTTTTAAGAAAAGCAAAATACATAGAAGATATAATCTTCAAAGATCGACTAAAAACTACTGTAGAAATTATCTCTTTTTGGTTAGACTCCGAAACATTAAAGATGGAAAAACTATATACATCTCGAGTGATTATCTTGAGGCTTATATCCTTTTGTGGACAGCAGGGCTGTAAACGAACTGAACGTTCAATGAACATTTCATGAACCGTTCGGTAAAAAGTTCGTTAATGTTCGTTTATTTATTAAATAAACGAACATGAATATTATTTTACGTTCGTTTAGTTAAATAAACGAACATGAACACAAGTGACATTCGTTCGTTTATGTTCGTGAACGTCCGATTAGGCGTTTATTAACGTTCATTTATGTTCATTTATATGTTTATGTTCGTATATGATATTTTTTAATTGTGTACTTTTTAATCTGATATTTTTAAATAAAACAACACTTACAAAACATAATATTATGCATAATTTGATAATATTTTTATGTTTTTTTACGTTCATTTATGTTCGATCGTTTATGTTCGATCGTTTATGTTCGTTTATTTGTCCGGTTAAAATTAAATGAACGAACATGAACAAGGCTTCGTTCGTGTTCGTCCGGTTCGTTTACAGCCCTAGTGGACAGAAGTTCGGTTGCCCCGACTTCGAGTTATCTAAAAACGTTGTTGCCCCTCGCCCTAAATTAATCGACTTGCAATGCTAAGTTGGAAACAAAATATTTGCACCGTACGTCCGTAGGGATGTACAATGGCTCACTTTTACTAACGGAAAAATGAAAATTGAGTGAAGTATGAGTCAAGGACGTGAGACGGTCTTTTTGAAAACCACAGAGATGTATTATGCACTTTATTCTCAAAATAATAATAATAATGATGATAATGACTAAACACTTAAGTGGACGTTTGGTACGGTGGAAAAAAAGGCAAAGAAACGGAATGGAAGAGCATTCTCATGTTTGTTTGTGCTTGAGAATGGAATCGGTGAATCAAGAGTAAATTACATCGTTCGTCCTTGTGGTTTGTGTTGACCGCTGCCTATAGTTCTTTGACCGAAAACAATGCACCGTCTGTCTTTAAGTGGGAAACGTTTTCGGTCGTTGGTCCTTCACTTTAACATGCCTTAATAACGCTGGTTAAGTCTACACAAGTAAGGGTATTTTAGTCCTTTTACCATTTCTCTCTCTACATCATCTTTTTCACTTACCCTCACCAACACCAGCACAACCTTCTCATTCATACTAATTTCCCAACCAGTTTTCAGCAACAAAAAATTTTAAAAAAAAATCTAAAAATCTTAATAACATATGCAAAAACCACAATAAATTTTTTTCTTGGAAACATATAATTTTATTAAAACAAGAAACCTTCAACAACTCACACTAACTAAAAGATCCTTAAACCTCTCCACAAAAGAGTGCACATAATCATAAGGCAAACCCAAATCCCATTTCAAGTGATCTAGTATTTCAGCGTCTCCAACAGTAAAACCATCCCTCTAAAACATTACTACTATACGTGTAGTAGTAGCAGTTGAATATGGGTTTGTTATGGTATGTGCGGTGGTGGTTGGCTGGGTGGTGAAAGATGATATGGGTTTTGATTGTCACACTAATCAAGTAATTATCATTCTCATCCCCACACATGACATGGGTTTTGATTTTGTTGGGGTGTCATCCATTACAAATAAGAACACATGATTTTTAAAAATGAGACATAGGTGAAAATCATTGTAAAAAAAGTAATAAGAAATGTTCAGATGGATGGATATATTACTATGAAAACTAGATCTTTGGATTTTCTAAAATGGTGAAAAAAAGAATCATTTGAAGATTATGAGTCTAGAGGTGAGATCATGATAAAACAATATCATTTCAGAAAACAAAAGAACACATCATAGTCATCCATTTTTCATCAAATAAAAAAAACAATTAAAAACTTTACTTTTCACTTTTTTTTAAAATAAAATATCTTGCAAACGACAAAAAATACACCATCGCGTCGAGAATTAAATCATCTTTCTATAGAGGGGCACTTTTATATATTATCGACGAACTTTTTTTCGATTTTTTTTTTCCAATCACGTCTGAAAAAACCACATGTGATTTGTAGCACAATCACATGTGATTTCATAAAATCACATGTGATTTTTTCAGACGTAACTAAAAAAAATTGATTTCATATACTTTTGACGATTTTTTAGTGTTAAAATTTCCGCCAAAAAAATTACACGTGATTTGTAAAATCACTTGTGATTTGTTGTTTTAAAAATCACGTGCTATTTCATAAATCGCATGTGATTTCACAAATTCACTTATGATTTTTAAAGTAATAAATCACGTGTGATTTCATAAATTCATACACCGCATGTGAATTTACAAATTTACGTGTGATTTTTTAATGTAAGAAATCACATGTGATTTTTCGAATCACGTGTGATTTTTTCTGGGCGGAAATTTAAAAAAAAGTTCGTCGAAAGTATATAAAAATGCCCGTCTATAGAAAGATAATTTAATTCTCTTCGCGACGGTATAATTAAATTTACGTCAAACGAAAAAAATACACCATCGCGATGAGTATTTTTTTATCTTTCTATAGGGGGCACTTCTATATATTTTCGACGAATTTTTTTTTTATTATTTTTTTCAGTCACGTCTGAAAAAATCACATGTGATTTAGTTTCAAGACTTATTTTTTCACTTTTCACTTTTCATGAATATCATTTATAAAGTAGTATAGATGGTTTAAATTTGGTAATTTGGCGATACTAAACTTTTCCCAAATGACCGTCTATAATATAATCAATTGTTTAATATTACATCATAACTTCATAATTCATAAACATTACGAATATGTAATGACGTATATATTTATATTTTAAAAGTGTGTCATTGTTAATATAAGGTTAGAATAAGGCTTGTTGTGTTTAAAATTTCAGTTGACATTAATTATAAAAACAATGGAATCTGCTAGGCATGTCACTAAAAAATAAGTGACCTTAAAATGAATTTGCTCGACTCGTTTCAAGCATGTAAATTTAGTGTGTAATTAAATCAACCGACTTTTCTTTTCATTTTATCGTACTTTTTTTACACTATTTTTAAAAGTGTGTAAAATAATTTGAGTTTGTTCATATTTCTAAATATATGTAGATAAATTTTGAAAACAAAAGAGTCTTCACACTTATATTTGTTCAAATCTTGGCAGGTGGTGGGTTATGTAGAATGTGAGTTATGGAATCGTAAAGTGGGGTGAATACGTTTTCATTAAAAACTCAAATCTTTTGTATCAAACAACCAATTAAGTATGACGTAATATAATAAGTGTCTCTAATATGTCTACACCAATAAAGATAGTAGAGAGCATAAAACTAAGCAAGTCACCACAACACATTATATAACAAAAACATAGACGCAATGCAAATATAATCTAAAGCGATAAAAAAATAAATGTAAAGCGATAAGTAAAAGAAAGCAAACCGAACACAATGATTTATAGTGGTTCGGCTACGAAGCTCCTTTTCGCTCTACTTCACTCCCCGAGTACCCAACTCGAGAGTTACTTCACTAGATCAACAAGCTCCGTTTAGGCGGAGAAAACCGTACAACGTTGCTTACACTTTATTTGGTACTAAGCCAAATTCCGATACCTACTTCGAGGTAAAACTAACTTAACGTCGCTTACATTTTTTTCGGTATCGAGTCCTTCTTCGGGTACAACCAAACCAGTTATTTTTATGGCCCAACATAATAAACCTTATGTTTTGTGGCCTAAACACATAAACCAACTAACATCTAGTTAGTTGTATAATGAATGACACACAAAGGTGTATAAAATGATGATCCAAGACATAAGTCTCAATTGGATGTAAAAGCCTAATCTAAACATCAAGATCATTAAGCATGATGTTGTTAATGAAGATAACAAGTCTCTTTGCTTGTTGTGATAGATCTTCATATATGTGGTAGTGGTGGATGAGAATGGCAAGATCTCTAAGCTTGCTTGAATGGATGATCATGTAGAAACATGCTTGCAACAAATAAAAGTTAGAAGCATTATGATCAAGGGTTAGTGGGGTTTTAAAGACATGATTAATTGTGTTTTTACATTGTAAAAACTTAATTAAAATGATTCTTAAATGTGTGAAAATTTGTGAGAAAATCGTTGTGAAAAGAGATGCTCAAAATGTATGCAAATAGGTGGTACTTATAGAAAAACGAAATTTGACCGTTTTTTGAAAACCGACGAATCCACAGATCCGGGTATGGTGGATCCATCTTTGTATTTGGTGGATCCGTGTGCATGCAGTTTCAAAAAACTAGATGTTATTTTGTCTTTTGTGGTTAACCAAATATCTTTACAAAATCTCCTAATTGAACTCTAATATTATATTAAAGTACATGCTTCTAAAAGCAAAATCTTTATTAGCACTAATATGAAAAGAGTTGATAGATTTGAAAAGATTAGTTTAGATATCCAAAAATGATTAATCTTATTTTGTCTTATTCACTAATGAAACTAGTTAATTATTAAGTATGTGTTTACTTTAAATCATTTGTTTATTGGAGATGTAAGCAAGTTTACACAGGTTTATGCAAATGATTAAACTAGTATGGATGACAAAATGGGTTTTGCTAGTTTATAAAAACGTGTTCATACTTTGTATGAAAATGAAAAACGAGGTTCGAAAAAGAATGATTGACCTTGAAAATACTTTAGTGACTCTATCCCGATTAAGGTGAATATTCTAGCTTGGAAAATCAAATTGGAAGCGCTTCCTACGAGATTCAATATTTCGCGTAGAGGTATTGAGATCGATTCTATCCTTTGTCCCATTTGTGATAGGGGGTTGAATCTACGAGACATATATTTTTTAGTTGTTGTTTAGTTAGACAAATTGCGCGCAAAATTTGTTCTTGGTGGGATATCGAATATTCGGACGTTAACTCCTTCATTGAATGGATCAACTGGATGGCCTCTTTACGTCTTCAGTCTAAAGTTAAGATGATGATCCAAGGTGTCTTTTTTGTGGTTTGGTGGCTTGTGTGGTCTTATCGAAACAAACTTCTATTCGAGGAGAAGAAACCTTCAAAGGCGATTATTTTTGATGATGTTGTTTCCATATCTTTTTATTGGTGTAAGTCTAGATGTAAAGCATCGTTCAGTTGGGATGATTGGCTTAAAAACCCTTCTTTGATTTCTCTGTAATTCTAGCTCCTTGCTAGTTTCTTAATAAAATCCGTTGTTCAAAAAAAAAAGTATTTTAATCATTCTTAATGGTTTATTAAATGGGTTCAACATAACAAACATATTCGTACCTTTTGTTGAAGCATGAGTAGACTCGAGTTTGGATCTTGAATTTGATTTTAAATTTGTGTTTCTCTTTTTATTATCTTCATTTTGGTATTAATTTTCACCATAGAACAATCACTATCCATCTCATAATATTCATTCTTTTAATCCGTTTCCACTGTTTCATCATTTCACACACTTACACATAACAATTCTGATGAATTTGTTAAAATCCATAAGAAACATGATAAGAAACCGGATAAGTCATTGAGACCTAAGAAAACCACTAGAACCATGAACCCTGAGCCTAAAGTGATTATGAAGCATGGGAAATTGTTATCGAGTAGTCAGGTTAATGTTAAGAAGGTTGGGACACACTCTGGGGATAAGGAGGGTGTTCCTGATATTATTAATGAAGGAATGGAGGATGGGATTGATGAGGAAGAGGGAATGGAGGTTGTGGATGATGTTACTAAAGATGGTTTGGTGTCTGAGGAAGATTTGAATGTAAAGAAGCTTAGGGATGAAGATGGGAAGAAGAATGATGATGTTACTTGGTGGAGTTAAGAGGACTGGTTAGGATCATAGTGGGATTCATGGTATGAATGATAGTAAGAATGTAATGGGTGAGCCAAGTGGAATAAGGGGTATGGAAATACATGGGAATGAAAATGCTAAGAAGCCAATGTCGTTTAGCAGTGTTGTTTAAGGGGATAGCCATAGTGGTGATAATAAGTTGAAAATGGTTCCATGTGCTATTAGTGAAGGAAGGCTAATGGAGGAAATGGACCCTCTTATTGAAGAAGGTAGTAAGAAATGGGGTTTAACTGTGGTAGGACATTTTGTAGGATTCAAGATGAGTTATAGGGAAATTGTTGGGCACTTAAAAAGGATGTGGAGACCATACCAATTAGATGAGATTATTATGAATGAGGGTGGTTTATACTTTTTTAAATCCAAATCCGAGGATGGTCTTCAAACTTGTATTGAAAATGGGCCATGGCTTGTTGACCAAAAACCATTGTTTGTTTAGAGGTGGGTAGCTGGTATATGCCTGAATAAGCCTGAACCAACTAGACTACCTTTATGGGTTAAAAATTTCAATGTACCTCTTGAAGCCTGGAATGTGGAAGGAATTAGTAGGATTGCAAGCAGAATTGGGACCCCTATTATTATGGACATATATAATATATATAAGATATATTTGGACGAAATTTTATAAAAAAAATAAATATTTTTTTTAATTAATTAAGGGATGTTTGGTTGGGTCGGTTTGGAGGAGAAGAAAAAAGGGGAAAGGAAACCAAATTTTAGTCTAAGTAGGATTCTATTAGGTAGTTATCAAAACCTTTTTGTAAACACTATAAATACAAACCTTTCCTTCCTTATTTGTTTGTGAAACCGATCGAATAAAGAAAAGAAAAAAAGTTTTTTTTTTCAAGAAGCAAGTTGGTGATCTTGTGTATTAAGATCAATGTTTAAGGTATGTTAATAAACCTTAACTATTTTAATTCTCTTTAATTATTCATGTAACAATTTTGATGATGGGCTAGGGTTTATATAAGATCTGCAAAATTAGGGTTTTGATCTTTAAAAATTGTTTTTGGGTTGATTAGTAGTGTTAAGCATGTGTAATTAGGGTTTTAGGGTTAGTAAATTCGGAATTTAAAAGCTGGCAGTTTTGAAAGGTCATCTTGTACAAATCATAACGTGGTCATAAAAATAGCAATCATCAATTTTCTTGAGTCTAAAATTAAATTCAGAGAATCTAGTTTCCAAAAATGTCTATTGATAAGTTCAGAGAGTCTAGTTTCCAAAAAGTCTGACCCTGAAAGGTTTTGAGGTTGGGAAGTTAGTCAAATAATTTTCGCAAGAAAAATTGTCAAAACAGTAAATTCGGGTAAGATTTGGGTCTGATTTCAGGGAGTAAAACCCCTACTTAAATTTTGAATTAGGGTTAGCCAAAAATCATGGGTCATATTTTAGGTGTCTAGTAACTCCAGTTCAAAGGGCTAACATTAAAACATTTTATAAATATTTTTAGGACGTCAAACTTTTTGGTTTGCGTTCAGATCCGAATTTGAGTACTTTGTAATGATGAATTTTTATAAAATAGTTCCACTTAGTATTATTTTTTCTAAAACATCACAGTAGCTCACAACTCATTGGGGAGCTATGGGATGAAAGGAGAACCGTCAATTAGGTGTTTTAGTATTTTATTTGTGGTCATAAAGTGACTACAAATTTCTACTGGAAACTAAAAAGTTGGAAGTTAATGGTTAAGGTTATATAAGGTATGAAAATGGTTTGGGAGATGTATATATGGGATTATAAACTTAGTGTAAGGTTTAGAAGTCCATCATATGATTGTTACATTGGCTTGGGCATTAGCCTAACCGAGTGTAACTTGTGTTTTTGGTTGTGTTTAGATTGTGTGCAAGATTTTGTCAAGTAGCCGGGCATCAGGTGAGTTTCATAGTCCCATTTTTACTATGTTTTCTTGGGATGGAAATGATGCAAAATATGTTTTGAAATGTTTTAATTACTGTGATTATGTGGTTTTAGTTGACGCATAGACTTTTATGTAGCTATTATATGTTTGTGTGATGCATGCCTTATGACATTGTATTGGTTTTGCCTACTTTGTGGGTATGACATTGTATTGGTTTCGCCTACTTTGTGGGTATGTTGGTTTCGCCTACTTTGTGTGGGTATGTTATTGTGTGGATATGGTACCAAGAGTCTTTGGATCGGGGATAACATTCCTATCCATGACTGTAAGATGAACTTTGTGGTTTGGATCGGGGGACACGTTCCGTCCCAATGGTGATTGTTTAGACGAGTGCATGGATGGCATGTATAATAGTCAACTTAATTGTCCTGCCATGTTTTGTTTTTATTAATCACAATAATTTATTTAAAGTTTGAATTGAGTGTCGCAAACCTATGACTCTCACCAACCATTGTGTTGACGTTCTTAAGCATCATTTTCAGGTCTGCATGTTGGGGGTTTTGAAGCTAAAAGTGGCTAAAGAGACCTTAGGGTTGCATATGGAGTCTATCTACTGATTTTCGTTTCGTACTTATTTATTAGATTCTTCTTGAATGCTATTTGATTTCTTAGGTTTGTGAGACATGTTAAGTCTATGTATTAATGAGACCCTTTTTCATTAATGCAAGATTCCTTTGTTTTTGGTATTGTCATGACACATCGTGTCTTTTATATTTAGTTATGCATGTAGTGATTCTCTATTGTTGACATCATTGTGTTGTGATGATATACATGAAGCTACGCCTCGTGTTTCCGCCTTTGCGGGGTGTGACATAGTCGATATGTTTACAAAAGCTCTTTTGCAAGAAAGGTTGAGTACCTTATTGGATGACTCAGTATGAGATGTTTGACTCTAACTGAACTTGAGGTTCTGACAAATGAGACTGCTTGATAGATTTCACAAGCATCGACATGTAAATATTTTTGAAAAACATAAAAATACAAAAATATAAAACCTATAAACACAAATACAAAAATAGAAAATTTCAAAAAGAAAATACAAAATTAGAAAATAAAAAATGCCATAAAGAATCTTCTTGGCATGTCTCTTGGAATTGATAACATTTACGTACCTAGAAATGTTGATTAACATTGACATGGGCGTGTAGATGAAGTTCGAGCAAGAGTTTTAAATGTTTCAAAACATGTCATTTCTATTTTCCAGATGACTTACAGCTATTTTAGACTATAACTCCCTTAATGACAATGGCTTATGTGCAAATCAATACATAACCCGGACTTTAAAGAAAGGAAAGTTCCTCTTCAAAGATAACTTATCTTAACAATGAGAAAAGCAATTTTCTCAGACTTGAGAAGTTTATTCAAGACATTCAAAGTTTTATGCTCAAGAAAAAACTATGTACGCATAAGTGCGTTGATCCTTAGCGTTAGAAGAGAAGTCTTCTAACATGTGATTTTTCAAAAAGTTAAACACAATTTTTGAAGAATAACTCTTCCATGACAACATTTCACAAAAAGTGATTTAAAAGTTGTGGTATCCTCCAAAATTGTGTGTTCAACACTCCCTTTCTCAAGAAACTCTCAAAGACAATCATTTTTATAAATGGATCAATTTTTGAGGGAGAGTTTTTTGAAAACCAAAGCTTTAATGTTTTTGGATATGTCAACTCACGAAATTTTTTATGTATTCAAAATATTATAAAAAGTCTCTTAATAAAAAATCAGTGGTAATAACGACATAACTTACTTTCAAATATTTGTTTTAAGATGATCCAATGTATGAGCACAATTTTTCAAGAATTCTTCAATGACATTTCATAATCTTTTAAAATTATGTGCTCAACACTGCCTCACCCTTAATTTTATATCTAAATTACAAATTGGTATCATTTCTTTTAGTAAACATATGTAAAATTAGGGGGGGGGGGAGAAGAAAAATGTTCTAATAATTCATGCGAATACGTGGTATCATTTTTCTCCCTATAAATTTTTCATGACAAATTTTAAACACTTGGTATTTCAAAAACTTAATGACTTAGTATTTAAAATAAGAGGAGAAATGTGATTATTTTATGATCTTGAAAAATAATAATAAAGACTAAAAGTGCTTTTTTACTTCTACCCACATATGTGAAACACTTTCGATTATCACTGCACGTGTGAAGGGGGAGTATTCCAAAATATGAATCTCTCTAAGTGTCAAATGTTTTTGATATCCTATCAAACACTTTGATCAATTTTTGAAATAACAGTTTTATGGTTACGATCTTATACCTAACAACCTATTAATTCATGACGATTCTGAAGTCATAAGGCGGTTAGGTTAGGTATTAGTCCTATGATCCAACCAGAACCAAAGGGATCTACTCAAGGACACTCTATAGTTAGAAATAGCAGTCCTTAGGTATGATTTGGAGAAGAATGAGAAAAGGGAATAATGTTGACTAAGGCATGGGATAACACTGGAACAATCACAACAAGGTGTTAGTAATGACGTCTTGGTAAGCATTGAAGGGGTTGAAGAATGAAAAAGAAATGTAAGGATAAAGGGTGTAAAGAAAGAAGCCTTCCATATATACTTAGACAGAAACCAGGTCAATACATATGTTATCAGAATTAGAAAGACGATTTCTGGTATTGAAGAAAGACCTCATGGACACAATGATGCACTGGATAACCCTTCCCAGCCATTCAAGTTTCTCTTAACATATACGTGTCTTAGTTGTCATGAAGATCAACACAACTTCCATTGAATTTCTCATTCTGAGTTAGTCGATATTGAATAGGTGGCAGTCTGCTCTAGCCTCTAACCACTAAAACCATAACGCACAAATCAAGTCTAGAGCTAAGAGACCAATAAGCAAATCTCATTAGGACATACTTCATGATAAACACTAGTTGTTCAACATCTAGAACATAAGTGATAACAAAGAGTCTCACACATTATCCTTGTGATTTTTCCAGAACATTCAGTGTGATACTCTTCGGTATTCACAGTGACGAATGGAAATTAA
>BQNB010178076.1:2729-12905 GCA_026074375.1 Tanacetum coccineum
CAAAACCCTAGAACTGGTAAAATATCTTAACTGTGAAAATCTCCTAACCAATAAACATAGTAATTAGTAGATCTTATAAAGTATTGTATGACTGATTAATGAAGTTAAAGACTTAGGTTAGAAGAACTAAAACAGGAGAAAATTAATGTAGTACAAATTAAGTGAAAACAAAAGGAAACATAAAGAAAGGATGAGAGAGAAGGTATATACTCTCATGAACACTCATGTTGATAACTCATAACAAATTCCTTCTGAAAGTTTTGTACAATTTATATTAAAATCCATGTTAGATAAAAGCTAGAAAAGATTAACAAAATCACGAATATCAAAATACATCAACAAAAATGGTGATACATTATATAAGAAAGGATAGAAAGAGAGTATAGTAGGTTATATAAAATATCATCTTTTCATAGCTTTCCAATATCAGATCTATAAAACAAAACTAGCAACAAGTTCTATAAACACCAAAGACTTTCACTAAAACAGCAAATCAAATAACTGAATCACATATGTTACTTTTTGCTTTATCAGATCTAATAATAATGTATATTTATTGAAATTTGGTATAGTTTTATGTATTTATATAAACATATAAATGCATATATACTATACCTTGAGCTGCTACAAAACTCATGGAGTTTGCCGCGGTTAGAGAAGATGATCAAAGCGACTTCTGCGTCGCAGAGAACTGAGAGCTCGTAAGCTTTCTTCAAGAGACCGCTTCGACGTTTAGCAAAAGTGACTTGCCTATTGATTTTGTTCTCAATTCTCTCCAATTCTACTCTTCCTCTACCCATTTTGTCACTTCTTACGAGGCTTTACACAAATATAGTCATCAACTTATATTCTTATGGAATGAAACTAGTACTGTGGAGCATTTATTTTGCACTTTGGAATTCTGAAAGTACAAATTGAGTCTGTATATTTAGCTATTGTATTTGTATATAGATTTTTTTTAACTTGTAAAATGTGCGCTTTTATAATTTGAAAAAGTGTCTGAGTTTTGTATATACAATTTTTTTTTGTCGATTTTCACGTGTAGAAGGGTTGAAAACGAATATAATAATATCGGTTGTTTTTAGGTTATTATCTTGAAATCAATTGACAATGATACAAGTGCATCTTTAATAGTGATCATGATCGAGAATTGTTGTAGTATCTAGACCGTTTATTGATTCAAGATTCACGTGACCATCGATAAGGGGTCCATCGTGGTTGAACTACTCTTATGTCGTAAGGGTGGATCAAAACTCAAAAAGGTAAAACTGCATCACTTGTACAATTTTAACAATGTCCGTTTGTCGTTGTGGACCGAAGATGTAGCTATAAGTTATTTATTGGTCTTCTACAAATGATCACATATATAGTCTAATCTGTGTCACTACTTTTAACCTAAGACAACTTTTAATAAGCAAAATGCTGATTTTATCCTTGATGGCTTAGCGCTTCTAAAGATACCAATTTACTCGCACTACAAGAAAAATCACCTATAGGACAGAACAATTTTCGTCACTAAGAGTATTAAAAGTCGTCACCAAGTCGGTTAGTGACCAAAACCAAAGTCGTCACCAGTCGTCACTATAGGTCGTCACTAAATCAGTTAGAGACGGTAACTAGGAATTTGTCACAGATTAGTGTCGAAAATAGTCGCCCTTACAGTCGTTAGAGTGGCGGCCTGCTACAAAACTATGAGTGACGAATACTTTCGTCACAGTTTCTTCAGTTTAGAGACCAAATTGGTCGTCACTATGAAGGTCAATAAGTGACGAAATAAGTGGTCACTCATGGGTCAAATACAAACCACCTAAAACCTGCTGATGACGAATATATGGTCACAATTTCTTGCATTTAGAGACCATTGTCGATCACTTTACGAATGTCAATAACGTGACGAAATAAGTGGCACTCATGGGTCAATACAAACCACCTTATAACCTGCTAATGACCAAAAGTACTCTTTTACATTCATAGTTCCAAAAATAAAAGTCCATAAGAAAGAACAAGAAACTAGAATTTTCTTTTCACCAGATATAAAAATCTATTACATTGATTTCTTTTAAACCATTAGTACATATCGTTATAGTAAGAATACAGTTCGAAAACAATAGAGTGAAAAAACACACAAACATTAACGCGCAATAATGTCATAATTGTGTAGAATAAATCTCATGCTCGTATATTTTTTTGCCTAAATCTTTCTACATCCATAAGCTATTTCAATTCTCTTATTTGATGGTGAAAATGTCTATTGTTGTCTTCATATTTATCTGAAGAAAACAAAAGATCATCAAATCGTTAATTTCCAGTTAAGGTCGACACAATAAGTGGGAATTTAAACCCGCTTATGTATGAAAATGAGTAAAACACGGGTGATAAGTGAGTGTGCTCTAATTAACTCCTGAGTGTCCATGAGTGATAATGTATTTAAATTAAACTTAACTTTAAACATAAATATCTCAAGCATACTTTCCTCTCTTTGTATCTAATCAACTATTGTGCTACTGTTGTTATTGCTATAAAAGCTGTTCAAATGTACCCAAATTTTATTGTGCGTATGGACGTGGCGTTTCTAGGGGCACACTACTTACAGTTTTGTTTGGTTTATAAATCTCTTCTAAGAGCAGACCTATGGTATATGATAAATTGCAGGAGACAAATAAGACTTTAGGCACACAAAGCTGACTTATGAGCTACCAAAGTTATAAGAACATTTTACCACCCGTCTAATCATTCTGCCTACGGAGGGAGGTCTAGGATTTTTTAAGAAGATTGGTGTCTTTAGATGGATAGTAGATTATATTAGTGTACTAATCCTTATCATAATAAGGCATTCCCTGAACATGACGCATAACTGCAAAATGCAGTTGTGCATAGTATAGCTGTCTTACATTTATGTGTGTTAACTAAATTATAATGTCCGCTAACCAAATAAAAATATTTCTATGTTAGAACAGTTCCGTAGGATGATAAATGGACCGAGATGTTAGTTAAGGGTGGGTTTGGATGCTGATAGCAAGCTTCATGAGTCGTGTGAACAATAAGTACTAAGGAAGCAAGGAAAAGGAGGACTAACACGTGGGTCTCTACGATCACTTACATCAGATAAAGTGTGGCACGAAGCTTAACTTCTTATGCAATAAAAACAACCCTAACAACGTAAAATAAGAACTTTCACGTGTTGAAAACTAGTTGTAGACTTGAATTGAGAAAGCCATCTTTGTCATCTCTTTAACTAAGTAATCCACTTTCTGGTTAGCAGCTTTATTCTTCTCCTTCAAGGCCTTTAACTCTGATCTTAAGTTTATAGTTTCTAAGATTTGCTTAGTAGATGCAGAACGTCCTTTTATGTGTCCATGGATGATGCCAAGTTTTTCAAAAAAACATATATCTGCCGATGTGCATGGATGAAAGTGGATTCCTCGGCTTGTAATTCATCTGCTTCATTAAATATCTTATAGTTCTACCAAATATGATTTATTACTTTATTATTTATGCAAACTAGGGACTTGTAGAATTAAAATTTACCAAATGGTATCGGCCTTCCTATTGATCATTCTTTTAAATTTTTTTGAGTAATGTGCCTTTTTGTATTGTTCAATTCTGATGTTTCATATATAATACACACAATAAACATTACAAGAAATGACATAAAGAAGAAATACTGATTTCTGTATTAACGAATCCCTATCAACTCTTCTTGCAATCCAAACCCCCCCCCCCCCGCCCCCTCAGCGTGTGCCAAATAATGTGGGTTTTGGAAAACTAAATTCTTTGACCGATTTTTCTTTTTTTTTCGCTTTATCTTCTGCAACGTTTAATTAACTGTTATTATCGTAATCAGAAATATTAAAATTAAAAAAAGAAGAAAAGAATGATTTACCACGTGTATAGAGTAATAAGGTACCTGGAAATCCTCGCTTGCAAATCTTTCACATAACAACACCCAATAATTACAGGAACTGGGAATGGATGAAAGGAGAAGGTGGGAACTGTTATAGTGAGTCCCAGCCCATACAAAAGCCATATTGGGGAACCGGTTCAAATCTTGATATTATGGGTATTGTCAAAGATGTTTTGGGACGGATGCAAGTTAATGTGAGATTAATAAACATCACCCAACTCTCAGAATATAGAAAAGATGGTCACACGTCAGACAACAATAATGAAGACTAAGTTATATTTATAAATAAATGCTCTTGTAGAAAGAAAAAATAATAACATTTAAAAATAATGACTGCACCTAGCTTCAAAACCATAAAAATAAGAAAATTCTATATACAAAAATGAAAGGAAAGGTTCAAACTTATGTTGGGTTTTAGAGATTATATCAGTTCCCTCCCTTACTCCTCTTTCTTCAATAGTCGGTTGCTTTTTTCCAAGTTGTGCCATCTAACTCTTCGCGTTCTTAGCATCACACAATCCGCCTCTAGTGTGATAAAAACCTTTACTGTTTTTTCCATTATGCGTCCAAAAGATTCATTACTCAAATACTAAACTGTGTGTGTGTTTACTCTTTCTAGTTTCGTCTTAGCTCTGGTTTCTTTCCGAGTAACTGTTGTGCCGAGATGTAACATGAATATCAGGTATGTGATAAGTTTGCTTCGCCATTAGAGGATGTTTGGGTTGCTTTGAAAGAAAATATAAAATAGTTTTTTTAGTGTTTGGACAGAGGCTAAATGATTGTGACATATGATTATGTAAGAGCAAACTAGTGAGTTTCAAAGTTGCTAAATCAAACTAAGCATCTAAGTGTGATTATTTTACCTCACCAATACCAAACACTAGCCACCAATTGTTCTTTGCTATTGACTAAACAGTCTATGATAACTATTTAACATAGCTACATCCGTAAGAGTTAATAGGGCAAACTGAATTACCGGAAGTATAGAAATCCTAATCGTTTCATCTTCTATATTGCTCAAAAAACCTGAAATTTAACAGAATTAACGGTAATTAGTTGGAGTTAGTATGTGATAATCATTAAATTGGCAACAACAGATTGGTAGAGATGCTAGGGCTAAAATAAGTAGTTCTCAATCATACATAGAGATAGATTGAGGCTCTGCTATTTTACCATAACACTTCACCCAAAATATAACTGAAAAAAGTAACACTTTTATTCTCAATGTTTTTTAATTATTAAAATCTTGCATATGAGAATGTCTAAAAAACAGATGCAGCATAATAGTAATCAAAAACCAACAGGGCAAAACATTCCTCGGAATAAAGTCTCACTAGCCTCCCTAAAAATTTAGTTCACTCAACAAAAGTGCAGGAACTTGAGCACTTTTGTTATAATCATTAAAAACAACGCTAATCTGAATTGGAGTAAGTTTCCTCTTGTGATGATTCCTCGTTCTCAGAGAATTCTAAATTTGTTGGGTCAATTTCCTCATCGCCACTACTATATTCGTCTATTCCATGACGCTTTTGACTTGATCTAACGGTTGAGGCATCCACCAACTCCAATGGAATGGTACCTCTCGTCAGTGATGATGGTTCAGTGTCGGCGGGATGTCTAAGTATGTTATCATCGTTAATTCTTTTCTCCTTATGCCCACATCATGTCACAGCAAATTTGTGGATTCTATAAATATTCTTTGATGCCTAGGAATAGAGGAAAAGTAATGAAGACTTTTCGTGGTACATTATTATCTTTTCCTTTAATTCGAGGCTCTCTACACTGGTATTTGGACAATGTGTCAATGATTTATATTTTTTTCTATAAAGAACACAATCATTAACACATGCATGAATTTTCTCACTCTTAAACCCCAAGTCACGTATGTACGTTTTTGCTTCGTAATAATTTTTTGGAACAAAGGATGGAGTATCTGGCGCTTTTTTGAATACGTCAAGAATTAAATCAAATAACTTATTGGACCAACCACTTGTTGTTTTTACATGTAAAATGGCGACGATGAATGAAAACTTCGAATAACTTTTGCATCCTTTGTAAAGATCTTGATTTGAGTCATCTAACAATCTACGTAGACTTTCTAAATCTTTGTCTCGGGTAGATGAAGATTCACCACTAGTTTTCTAGTTATTACCCCATTTACTTTGACCTATGTTATCAAACATCTCATCAAAGTCATCGTCAGAGTCATTCACGTTGTCATAACCCTCACCCCCTTCCTCATCATCTGATGATACATACTCGTCATCATCAGAACACTCCTTATGACTTGTCTACTTATCGTAACTAGCAAAGAATCCCTTTTGCATCAAATGTGAATAAATGGTGGATTTATTATGGTCACAAAAATTGTTGCAATTTTTGCCAGGGCATGGAATTTCTAATGACTCGTATTTGTGACGATAAGCATATTCAAGAAATTCCTCCACTCTCAATTTATATCTAGGGTCGTTTGTTCGCGGTGCAATATGGGTTCTAGACTTGTCCATATTCTCTAATAATAAAAAGAGTTCCTGAAAACAAATTCCTATATTATGAACTTCATACTATTAAACAACATCTAAATATATTGACCAGATATTCGTCTACACAAAATATATCGACACTTGAGGAAAAAACTAAATTCCTTATTAAAAACATATTTAAATAGCATCTTAACAATTTAAAAGCATCTACGAAAATTAACACATTTTACTTAAATATGACTCATTAGATATGCATATAACAAACATATTTGAATCAACTCATCGCATATTTAAGTAACTTCTCGAACCTAAATTCACTAATTGGAATCAACTTATCACAAATTTAACTAACTTCTCGAACCTAAATTCACCAAAATAAGCAAATCCTAACACTATTACCTAAAGTGCAAAGTTTTAACACAATTCACATATGAGAAGCATAACTAAAGTCATTTAAGAAGTAAGTCACATACTCCTACAACGCAAAAGTAACGTCTCGCTATACCAAATTCATTGCAACATCTCAACATACCTTCTAAACAGGTAATCATTGCAACATCTCAACAATTATATCAAATTGTATACAATAAAAATGTGCAAAACGAATGAAATCACACTTTAATCACACAATCAAAATTCACCTAATTCACATTACAAGCCCTAATTTAAACCAAACAATCAAATTTATGAGCATAACAAGCAGAGAAGTTAGATGAAATCCGAACCGTAACACAAATGAGACCTTGATTTCGACCAATCTGTACCCCAACCGAGCAATCCGTTACGCAACCAAGCAATCCCTAACACAACGGAGCGATCCGTAATCCGATTTCAACCGAGCGATTTGAGCTTGAAGATGATGTTACGATGGTGGATTTGAGCTTGAAGATGATGTTACGATTTACATGGTGGATTGATGTGTTTTGCAATTGATCTGATTTTTTTTTTATATGCGATGGATCTAAGTATGAGATGGTTTTTTTATTCAAGTTTTTTTAGATGGATATGAGATGGGTCAGATCTTCTTTTAGATGGATAAGTTTGATATATTTTTTAGATGGATAAGTTTTTTTAGATGGATATGATATAACATATATGCCGAGTGTTAAAGTAAAAAAAAAATTGGCTTTTTTTTGCAAGTTATCTTTTGCACAAACAAAGTTAAATTTTTACAACTTAACATATTTCTTCATAATGCATGTTTTTTATGTGTATCGTATGGTAGTATTTACGAAAAATATACGAATATGCAAGTTTTAGTAATATATACGTAAATGTCTTTATATTAATCATTTTATAGAATTAACGATACATGAAATAGTGACCAAAATTATCGTCACCGATGTTTATCATATCAATGACCAAATATCTCGTCACTACCCTAGATCAAAAATACCTAGACTGTAATTTAGTGACTACATAGTGACCACTTATAAGTTTCGTCACCGACTTTTGACCAGTGACAAAAAATAGTGACCATAAATTATATCGTCACTGAATTGTGACCAAAAAAGAAAGTCGTCACTCAATTTTTGTCACTAAAGCCCCTTTTTCTTGTAGTGTCGTCAATCCAAGCCAATTCTCAACTGCATTCATGACTTATATTTTCGTCATTTGTCAGTAAGCAACACTTATCTGAACATATATGAAAACTTAATGAGTTTAAGACTATAAGTAGGAGTTCAACGTCTTGTCTTAACGAATGTAATAATTCAAACGAGTTTAAACCACTAGTTTCTCTTATTGTGTACCAATATATTTGTTTTCTTATTCATTTCATTGTACTATAGGACTTGTAAGGATAATACGAGTATTTAAGAGTATCAAGTCACTTATTTAATGGTATCATTCTCTGATCGTAAACGTTATTTTAGTTAACTGTTAAAAACACTTTGATGTAATATGCTATGCGTTCAATCACAATCTGGTGACCAAAAGGGCTTTCCGCGCTACATCGGATTATCTACCTGAGAATCCTTTGGAAAGAGTTATTTGACATCCAGAAACGGTGCATGAGATCAATGTTTTTTCCGCCAATCTACACCTTTTGACGAAACATAAATTAGGACAATCGGAAAAGGAAAATTACATCTTAAATGATACAGTAGTATGTATGCGTGAATGATGGGTTATAAAGGGACAGTAACAATGATAAGACTATATGGTAAAAACAAATGGAAGTATTGTAGAGGGGAGCAGCAATCTTGTTTCTTGGGATAACTCGATCCGACGGTCCTGATGTGACATAACTAAATTAAAACTTAAAATTCATGAGCTAATTGGGTGCTATGGTGGCACGTGTCAACATATGACTCGGTTAAAACCTACTCGTTATTAACTCCACCACCTTTATGGGTCAAGAAAGGTTCTATGAAAAATTTACACAACTTTTTTTAAAGCAAGGAAGAAACTTTATTTACCATATATATTTTGTCACAAACTCGCAATGTATATGTAGTCCTTCCTAGGTCCTACCCATTAATCGAGTTCATAATTACTAGTGTAGTTTTTATATCAACTTGTACCCTAGGTGCTAGATGAAACTTCAACAATTGCTTGAAACCAACAACCAGTGTACCTAAAATCGATGAATTAGGTTAATTAACATACAGTTAATGATTTACTAATCAAAATTTCATTTAACTCAACTACATCAAGCAAATGAGTGCGAATCTAATTAAGTTCTCAAAATTAGAATTTGGAACAATTGAGAAACAACCGAGAATAGGAATATTAAGATGTACAAAAGGTGAAAAAAGAGAATGAGAAAAGTAGAAGTGTAAATCCAAATTAGGTTGTACTACGTATATAATTGCAGTAAAAAAAAGGCTTTTATAGTATAATACATATACATATAATGCAAAAAAAATGTTAAGGTACGTACATTTAATTTTTTTAAAAAGAAAAATGTACGTATAACACTACAAGAAATAGGAGAACATGTGACGATGTTTTCCCCGGCGACATTTGTCGCCGGGGAATAGTCGCTAAACGACAAAAAATCGTCCTACGTGGCACAATAATTAGTGTTACTTGATTTAGTGGTGACGTGTACATAAGTATCCCCGGCGACATGTCGCCGGGGATACCCTTAATTGGGCCTGAAAGTGTCAATTGGTTTGGGCTTTTTTATTACCAAATTGGGCTTCGGGTTTTTTGGACAGTTTCCCCGGCGACATGTCGCCGGGGATAGTGTTTGACTTAGTTGACTTTTAATTAAACTACATTTTTTTGGTTCGTTTCGGTCCGATATTCCGTATATTTTAACACTAAAAAATAGATACGTTTTTAAGGTGTATTCATGTTTGTACCATTGACATGTCGAGGTGATATCGTTATACATAAACACATTAAGATCATCAAAGTTTAAACAAAGTCTTCACATACAATAAAAAACATACGAATTACATTGCAAATGACAAACTATTCCAAATCATACGAATTACATTGCACATTGCAAATGACAAACTACTCCAAATCAAGTTTTTCCATTTCATTAAGAACTTCGTGAAGTAGTGCAGCCGAATTAACTGTGTGTTGTTCCGGATGCATATGCATATCGACTCATCCGTTGAACCTCTAATGTATAAACATCTCGTCTCATCCGTTGAACATCTAATGTATAACTCTAACATCTCGTCTCATCCGTTTGTTAGCCTCAAAATATTAAGTCGAACAATGGAAGTTCGTTCATAATTATGTTAGGTCTCGGTCACTAAATTAATATACGTGGTATTAGGCTAGACGGGTAAACGGGCTCTTATTTGTAATCTAATCGGTCACGTGTAT
>BQNB010178077.1:0-10847 GCA_026074375.1 Tanacetum coccineum
TACCATAAACCTATGAATTTCACTCAACCATTGTGTTGACCTTTTTAGCATGTTTATCTCAGGTAATTGAGCAACTTATAGCACGGAGTGGTACGGACTTGAAGATGGCTAAACGGTTATCATTCAAACTTTATGTTTTCATGTAGATTTTGGGACCTATGTTTGTAAAAACTCTGATAAAATAATGAATGATAACTTATCTTTTAAAAACGTCTCTTTTGAGTCGTTTTCTATGATTATGATTGTTGTACTATGAAATAATACCCTGGATTAGCTTCCGCTGCTATATGTCAAAAATAGGGGTGTTATAGAGTACACATTTGGAAAGGTGATATTCCAGGCAGTTTGTTAATTCCGGCAGTACAACTTACTGTTTTGGCCGTTGTACCCTAGGATTCAGACGGCGAATCTGTTTTAAGGAAAGCGTGTCAAACACGTGCCTCAGCTCTTTAGTGTTAAGCGTGTCAAACACGTACCTCGAAGAGTGTTTCCTTGATGGTGATCTAGTAAGTCCTTTGATTATTTTACTGTTTTCTTTATATATCGTTCATAGTGTCTGTCTTCTGCTTCTACCCCATTCTGTTTTTTTATTTTTTGTTAATTATTTATTAATTGTAATCGGATTTTTATTTTAATAAAATTTTACATGTTTCCCTACAATTTTAAATCAGATTCGGTGTTACAGAATTAAAAATACTTTCTTAAAATCGGATTAATATTATTAACAGATTTTATATATTTTCTGTCGAAACCAAGATTGAGTTTCTTTGAAAATCAGTTATAATTAAACAGATTTTTAACTTACAGACTTAGAATTACAAATCTATAACAATTTTAAAAATTAATTGTTCAGATCAATTTATTTTGAAACCAAGATTGAGTTTCTATTAAACTGATCTATTGATTCATTGAAACCAAGATTGAGTTTCTTTGAAGCAGATCTGGTAAAAGTATAACGATTTTAAAAAGCAGTTGTTTAGATCAATTTATTTTGAAACCAAGATTGGGTTTCTATTAAACTGATTAATTGATTCATTGAAACCAAGATTGAGTTTCTTTGAAGCAGATCCGGTACAAGGTTATAGAAATCAGGATTGAATTTCTTGGATATCGGTTTATCACAGTTTATTTAACTTCTTGTGTTTGATCTGTCAGGATGACAAACATGATTGTGATTACTCCTGTGAACGTAACTGGTGCACCGGTTACCAACACAGTTGCTAATCATGCTGAAAAACCAAAAAAAATCAATGGGTAGAATTTTAAGAGGTGGCAACAGAAGATGTTCTTCTATCTCAGAACCTTGCGCGATTCTTAAATGAGACTGCACCTCAGGTGGAACCTCCTAAGGAAGGTCAACCCTCTAATGCGCAAGCTGTGAAAGCATGGAAACATTCGACTTCTGGTGTCACAACTAAGTTCTGAATGGTCTGGTGGACTCTTTGTACAACGTGTACTGCAAGACCACGACTGCCAAAGAATTATGGGAGTCATTGGAACGCAAGTACAAAACAGAGGATGTTAGTATAAAGAAGTTCTATAGAAATCTTGATGAGTTTCTTTAGAAGAGTAGATCTACTGAAACCTTGTTGAGTTTCATTGTAGAAATAGATCATGTGAAACAGATCTATGAAGATCATCTTAATGGAAATTGACAGCATCATATTACATATGTGTTTTTTGTTAAAAACATTATGTAATAGGCGATATTATTTAATTGTTTACTCGAAAGACTTCCTTTAAAGTGGTTTTGTATAACGGGTCTTACAAAGCATTAGCGTTATAAACAAAAGTCGATTAAAATCATTTTTGTTAAGAAATACTATGTGATTAAGCACATTGTTAATAGTACCAAATTAGTTTTAAACTAATTATGGGACCTCATATTAACACTTGGAATGTCACGAGTGACATCTAAAGGATCTGCTTTAAAACTTGTTAAAAAGGGAGACCGATACTCGAGTTACGTGTACGATAGATGCTTTGAAGCATTCAAAAACCTTATGTGCCATAACTATGCGTTATATGGTCTAAATGACATGAAAACTGAGGCCATGAGGGAATCGGACCTTAGATAATGTTGGATTAGCACTTTGTATTGACACGGACTATAAAATTAAAACTTGTGTTGAGGCCAAATTGACAAGATTGTTTTTTCTCTCGGTTGAACAAAAATAACCGAACCCCTTGATATGATTCACATGGTTTTATGTGATATGGAATTGATACCTACTAAGGTAGCGAATAGCGAGTACTTCATTATATTTGTTGATGGTGGTATAAAATATTGCTATTTACACTTACTTGAGAGTAAGGATATAGCCAAGATTGTTCTATATAAATAAGTTGAGAATTAACTTATAATTTGAGTCTGTACGAGTTACGCCTTTAAAATGTTTAAGCTAAATGTATTTTCTAATGGACAATTTAGTAAAATGAGTGTGAATTCAGCTTATTTGATTCTTTAAATATTTGGCATGGCTGACTCGGTCATGTTTTAATATTTAACTCAATATGTTGTCTAATTAAACTAAATTGGATACCTATTTTTGTATTGACACGGACTACAAAATTAAAACTTGTGTTGAAGCCGAATTAACAAGATTGTTTTTTCTCTCGGTTGAACGGAAATAACCGAACCCCTAGATATGATTCACATGGTTTTATGTGATTTGGAATTAATATATACTAAGGTAGCAAATAACGAGTACGTCATCATATTTGTTGATGGTGGTACAAAATATTGCTATTTATACATTGAAGGATATGGATTTCACACAAACAAAGAACTAGAGAGAGAAAGCTTTATCTATTGGAAAATATATTTGAAACTTATGTGAAGTCTAAAGATATTAATCTTTGGCATATAATTGTTAATGGTGATTACAAACCTACAATTTCAAACTTGGTAACCAGTAAAGAGGAAGCTATTCCTTATGATAAACTAAAAGACGAAAACAAAAAGATGCTTTCAAAAAATGATGAGGCCATATGGTCTTATATAACGCTTTGCCTAAAAAGGAGTATGAAATAATTTTTATGTGTAAAACGGCTAAGGATATTTGGAACTCTCTTGTTATCACTCACCAAGGTAACAAACAAGTTAATGATAATAAAATTGATTTGTTTGTTTAACAATATAAACAATTTTCTATTTTCGATGATGAATCTATTAATTGCGCATTGTTAAATTTAATACTATAATTACATCTCTAAAAGCACTTGACGAATCTTTTTCAATTCGTAATCATGTTAGGAAATTCTTGAGGGATCTTCCAACAAAATGGCGTCCAAAGGTGACAGCTATTGAAGATTCCTATTGATCCCAATCCTTGATCGATTCCTTAGCTTGTCTAAGGTTAAATTACCTTGGATAAATCCAAAATAACTTGTTGTAGAAACTTTGTATGTATACTAAAGTGTATGCGGAATCTACACCTTAATATCTAGAAGTATTATGAATAAAACAATAATTGTGAATGAACAAAGATATAACCAAACGCTCCAATATTATTAGATCAATAATACGAGTACTCTTCACTAGTACTAGGGTTTACAACCTTGAAGCTTTTTAATCGACTTCACAACTATGAAAACTTGTATATCAACTAATGCCCCTAGAGCCTCCTTTTATAGACCAAGGAGTCCTACAAGGCTTACAATACTTTCCTAAGATATCATGATCTTTTCTAAAAGAAAACGTAATCTCTTAAACAAATACATTATACATATCTTTTACAAAAATAACTCAATACTTATCTTCGTAAGTATTCTTGTTCTCCAGACAATCCTTATCTCTTTACTCGTCTTTATCCTTCTGACAGTAGTAATTCTTCTAGCAGTTGTAATCCAGCAGCATAAACTTTTGTACCAGCAGTACTGATAAACATAAGCAGTAGTAACATTAGTACTAGCAGTACTAATATATACTAACAGTAGTAACTGTGTACTAGCAGTCTTAACGTTACTACTAGCAGCACTAACTACTTAGCATATATTTCAGTCTTCAACTCTGAGCAGTCTTAACTTCAACAAGCAGCAGTAACTTAATACTAACAGTACTAACTTATACTAACAGTAGTAACTAGCAGTAGTAACTTTATACTACCAGTACTAACTACTTAGCATAATTTTCATTAGTATCACCAACAGTACTAAGTTATGCTTGACAGCACTAATATATACCTGAGCAGTAGTAACTCTAAGAATCATCTTGAAGTCTTTAAGTCCCAACAATCCTCCCCTAAACTTGATGTTCATCATATGAATCTTCAAGTTTCTTTATTAAAAGTCCTCATCACTATCAGGAAGATGCATTCAAACACTTCATTGACCCTTTTGCTGCTTTACCATGAGCTTGAGTAGTTGATAGCACATCTCATTCCAATAATCAGCTTGAAGTTTCTTGTTGAGCATATTTGTGATTGTTATTGGTGTAAGAGGATATCTTTTCTCAACCAACATAAAGATATGTACATTTCCAAACCTTACAAAGTGCACTCCACAGGAATCAAACAACTTCCAAACAGTCACTTTGTATCCTTGTAGATTTCTCCATACATCACTTTTTATGTCTGGTTCAAACATGACTTTTAAATCACCCCACAACACTCTTTCATGTTCATCTTCAGGCCTTGTATCACCATGCTTTGTTTTGACCAACTTCCAGAGAGTCTGCAAGTCTTCTCTGTCAATACCCTAGTTTTCTTTTCACTACCTTTTTCCTTTTAAGAATCTATGGGTATAAAGGATTGAATTTGATCCCATACTCTTTTAAATATAGGTCTTATTTCTTCATAACTCACTCCTTTGAAGTGACTCAGCTTGTATCCTCCCTGATTCTTTAGATACATGCACATGTTCTTTCTGACTTCAGCTACAGAGAAAGGTCTATTCTGAAGAGCATGGTATCTTAACACAGAAGGATCACTCCAATCAATATCATGAGCTTCTTTAGTTGTAACTTCTTCTCTTTCGTCCAACTTCTTTTGCAATTCCAAGGCTGTTTCAAAGTCAATCCTTTCATGTTCTTGTTCTGCCTTAAATCTAGCTTCTTAGCTAATTCTTCATCAATGCTCATTTGAACTTGAACCCTTTTCTTTATTTTCTTTGGTGGCTCAGATTCTTGCATAATGGCTTTTCCTTTATCCTTTGATTTTGATGCACTCCTCCTAATATAGACTTGTGTTTCAGCACCACTAATGTCTTCAGCAGTAGAAACTCTTGGAGGGCTAACAGTACTAATGGAAGCACTAGCAGTGGTAACTTCTGCATCAGCAGTACTGACTGCTATATTGGCAGTACTAATCTCCAGCCCAGCAGTGGTAATAGGTATACTGGCAGTAGCATCAAAATCATATTCCATGTCTTGCTGAGGTTGAACCAATGAGATTGTGGGATCTGTATCAATATCAGAGATCTTCCTCCCCTGTTTGGAAGAATCCTCTGCAGCATCTTCATCCTCTGAAATAACAATCCTAGCCCTTCTCCTAGCTTTGCCAGTCTTGACATTTTTCTCCAACTTTTTCACTCTTAAGATGAGTCTTGTAAGAGCAGTACTATAAGTCTTCTTTGTCTGCTACAAGTCCTTCTCCAAAACTCTAATTCTATCTGTCAACTTAGTAACCAAATCCATCAATTCATGTTGTTGCATACTGCCCTCATCACATCCAAGTGAGTTAACACTATTGAGGTGATTCATGGGACATTGGAGCAGGCTCCTCAGTAGGTGTGATGGGAGGTTGTGAGGTGGATGGGGCATTGAAGATGTTATTTTGGAAGGGGATGTCTTAGGAGTGGTTTGGATAGATGGTTCTTCACCCTGATGCTGAACTAGCATTGTGTCAAACAATTGAGTAATCGCCCCAGAAAATCCCTTGGAGACTCTCTTTATGTTGCTAAATAGTTTGTGTGTAAGGGAAGGAGTAGGATAGGTTCTTGTATGGGGGAAAAGAAGTCTTTGGTGTTTGTTCAAAAAGATTTATATGAATCGAGGATACATCAAAAACTTGTGTGTGCTATCCAAGTTCTTTAATTCTTAAAGGCCATTACCCTCTCTCCCTACGGTAGAATTTTTTGAGAGCAATCGGCTCTTATGGGTATGTAACTACTTCTGATTAGTCTACCTTTTCAAAAAGGGATACTTTTCCCCATAGTGGAGTTTTTCATTATACCCATACTCTCTACGTTTTTCTCAGTGTCCAAGGAACCAAACGCTTTTGTATCAATATTTGAATAAGAATCGGACTACCGCGGGTCCTTAATAATAATTAAGATAAACTATTTTTCTTCAGCAAGCTTATCCACAAATCAGATCACCAATACACCACTAGTGCCACTTTCTTATGTCAGAAATGTTATAAAATAACGATACACCGGCCTATCACAATCTTGATCATTAGCATAGAAATTTATAGATCAAATGCTGACATAGTCAGCATGGGCCCTTCTATATATACTCATCTTTGTGGTAATAGTACACAAGCCAGATTGCAAAGATTTTCAGAAGGTTAGATGAAAAATGTTCTTGCCACTACAAAATTACAGTGATAATGGAAGCTGATGGCGAAGAAGTCTCTTTACGAAATTGAGGCCCAATTTGAGCATACATCTCCTGCAGTATATGTAAGATGTCAAAACAAAATCAATTTGAAGAAGATTTACAGAGCTCTCTCTCTCTCTCTCTCTCAATGACATCGAAGACATGATGATCCTTATTGTTGATCCCAATCCTTGATCGATTCCTTAGCTTGTCTAAGGTCAAATTACCTTGGATAAATCCAAAATAACTTGTTGTAGAAACTTTGTATGTATAACTTAAAAGTATATTGAGGAATCTACACCTTAATATCTAGAAGTATTATGAATAAAATAGTAAACTGTGATGTAGTAGAATGAACAATGAATATAACCAAACGCTCTAATATTATTAGATCAATAATACGAGTACTCTTTACTAGTACTAGGGTTTACAACCTTGAAGCTTTTCTAAATCGACTTGACAACTATGAAAACTTATATCTCAACTAATGCCCTAGAGCCTCCTTTTATAGACTAAGGAGTCCTAGTCGGCTTACAACATATACTAAAGATAAACATATACAATATAGAATTTTCTGATACATCTATTCTTATTATCTTCTAATCTTCATCTTTAAGTAATCCTTATCTTCTGGCAATCCTTATCTTTTGACATCTTTGACTTCCTTTAGCAGTATTAATCTCTTTGGCATGCTTAATAAGTCTTCTAGCAGCATTAAGGTAGTATTGGCTACTAAGTACTAACTTTCTTTGGCGTTACTACACCCTGTTTAGTATTGTTAGTTTATATATTGAGAAAGTTTTTTGTTCTTTGAACTATTATTGTTTTTTTGTGAAGATTTATTCCAACAATCCTCCCCTAACTTGTGATTTTCCTTCAAATTTCAAGTTCTTGAATCAATTCTTCTTGTTCTAGTCTTTAAGGGATGCTTTCCAAACACTCTTTAGTCGCAGTACTTGTGACTTGACTAACCTTGATGTGCTTATAACACATTTCCTTTATGATCTACTTCATGCCTTCTAATTAAACATTTTTTGACATAGTATCTTTGTCTGATGTTATTTCCTTTTCAAATCCTTTATGTGATCACTAAACCTAGTATCCATTAAAAGCACAGAACTCAACAAAAAAAATTATGTTAAACTTATTAGTTTATCAGATTCCAGTATTCCAGTCTTGTTGATTTCTCCATATTTCATCTTCTTCATTTGGTTCAATCAATGTCTTTAGATCTCCCCAAAGCAATAAGTCATAACCTTCTGGACTTGCTATCTGAAATCTATCCTTGACCAATGTGTACAATTCCAACACATCTTGCCTATCAAAATCATAAAGCATTGCACTAAATATCTTGTAATGTTTAACACTTCCATCTGCTCTTTTGATTTGATAATAGTATTGATCATTTGCTAAAATCTGTGTCTCCCAGTCAACTATTGGATACTTTGTTGCCAATGATTCAATATTGAGATTTTCTTTTTCTGGAACAATGTTCAAGAAACTTTTGATGTTATTCTTTTCAAAGCATTTCTTCTAACTTTTGTTTCTTAGCACTTTTTTCACTAAGAGTTTCTTTTGCTCTTTTCCTAGCAAGTAATTTCTTTTTTCTTCCTCCAGTTTTCTTTTAACTACCTTTTTCTTTTTCAGAATCATGGGTTACAAAGGATTGAATTTGATCCCATACTTTTTCAAATACATGTCTTATTTCTTCATAACTCATTCCCTTGAAGTGACTCATCTTGTATCCACCTTGATTCTTCAGATACATACACATGTTCTTCCTGACTTCAGCTACAGAGAAAGGTCTATTCTGAAGAGCATGGTATCTTAACACAGAAGGATCACTCCAATCAATATCACAAGCTTCTTTAGCTGCAACTTCTTCTCTTTCATCCAAATTCTTTTGCAATTCTAAAGCTGTTTCAATGTCAATCCTTTCTTGTTCTTGTTCTGCCTTAAATCTAGCTTCTTGTTCAGCGTTGAATCTAGCTTGTTCATCCTCAAACACCTTCTTAGCTAATTCTTCATCAATGCTCATTTGAACTTGAACCCTTTTCTTGATTTTCTTTGGTGGCTCAGATTCTTGCATAATGGCTTTTCCTTTATCCTTTGCTTTTGATGCACTCCTCATAATATAGACTAGTATTTCAGCACCACTAATGTCTTCAGCAGTAGAAACTCTTAGAGGGCTAACAGTACTAATGGAAGCACTAGCAGTGGTAAATCCTTCAGCAATACTAACATCAAAATCATATTCCATATCTTGCTGAGGTTGTACCAATGAGATTGTGGGATCTGTATCAATATCAGAGATCTTCCTCCCTTGTTTGGAAGAATTCTCTGTAGAATCTTCATCCTCAGAAATAACAATCCTAGCCCTTCTCCTAGCTTTGCCTGTCTTGACATTTTTCTCCAACTTTTTCAATCTTAAGATGAGTCTTATAAGAGTAGTACTATAAGTCTTCTTTGTTTGCTGCAAGTCCTTCTCCAAAACTTTAATTCTATCTATCAACTTAGTAACCAAATCCATCAATTCATGTTGTTGCATACTGCCCTCATCACGTCCAAGTGAGTGAACACTATAGAGAGGTGATTCATGGGGCATTGGAGCAGCCTCCTTAGTAGGTGTGATGGGTGGTTGTGAGGTGGATGGGGCACTAATTGATGTGTGATGGGATGATAAGGATGGTGAAGATGTTATCTTGGAAGGGGATGTCTCAGGAGTGGTTTGGATAGATGGTTCTTCACCCTGAGGCTGAACTAGCATTGTGTCAAATAATGGAGTAATCACCCCAGAATATCCCTTGGAGACTCTCTTCATGTTGCTGAACAGTTTATGTGTAAGGGAAGGAGTAGGATAGGTTATTGTATGGGAGAAAAGAAGTCTTTGGTGTTTGTTCAAAAAGATTTGTATGCATAGAGGATACATCAAAAACTTATGTGTGCTATCCAAATTCTTTACCATGGCATCAAAAATGAATTTTGAAAAGTTAAAAGCCTTGTTTGTTGTCAGGCATATGATAGCAGTAGCTATGTTGCTACTAAACTGCTCCTAAGCAGTCTTCTTAGGACTCAAGTAGTGGAGTATGGTATGAATGAAAAACTTCCACTATGGGGAAAAGTGTCCCTTTTGAAAAGTAAGACTATCAGAAGTAGTTACATACCCCATAAGAGCTAATTGCTTAAAAATTTCTGGAGTAGGGAGGGAGGGAATGCCTTCAAAATCTTCAAGCTTGAGATGCCTTCTATTGGAGCCCTCTGAAACTGTTATCTTGGCCTTTCTATCAATGGTTGCTGTAATACCCAATACTCCATCATCAATTGTGCATAAAGTAGCAGTTTGCCAAAATTGTTCAATAAGAGAAGTATAAATGGTTAGACTTGCAGTGAGGGCATAATGGATGTGACTTGCAGAGAGAAAATCAATAATTTCATGAAACCCCTCACTTCCTTCTAACTTCTCTAAGTATGCAACCATGTTGTGCTTATCGCAAAATTCTAAATTCGCCATTAGATGATGATAAAGTTAATTAAGGTTCTGGGATATAATCGTGAGAGAGAGTATAAGTGTTTGGTAGAGGTAATTGAGATATGAGAGAGTTTTTAAGGTTTTAAATTGCACCGACTAAAAAATATGTGTACTTATCTTGAAGAAATCTTGTGTTTATATAGAAAGATCATGAATTCTCCAATTAGTCAAACCTATAGATGAAGTTATTGGCGGAAATTTTGTAACGATTATAATTAGTAAAGGAAATTCGGTTATAGCTCAAACAATACTAACGGTCACCTAGAAGTACTAATATTAGCCTAGCAGTACTAACTCTAAGCCCAACAGTACCAAAATATGACTATCAATACTAAGTAATTGTAACAATCCGTATTTTTGATCAATGTACGATGATATTAAATGAACTAGTTATTATTTTTCTCGTATGTGTTTGCTTTTAATTTTAATCGTTACGTCAAGTAATCATTTTATTATTATTACTAAAGTAATAATTTACTTTTTATATTTTATTTTATTGGTTACGTAAAATAATTACGTTTCGCAATTAAATACATTTAGGCATACCCGAAAGCACCAAAACTTTTCTACGCTTCAACAAATACCCATATTTATATCCAATGCTCAAAGTTTTATAAAACTTCACCCATATTTATTAAGTTAGCCATTGTGTACACAAAAGAACCAAGCTAGAACTTATACACTTCAAGTATATACTTTATGTTAAAAAAACTACACTTTTAATACTTCAAATAATACTTGCATTTACCAACAAAATATCAAGGCTTTTTCTAGTCA
>BQNB010178079.1:0-12905 GCA_026074375.1 Tanacetum coccineum
CACTGGCAGTCTTAACTAGAACTAGCAGTAGTAACTTTCATTGGCAGCATTAACTCCCACTGGCAACATTAAATGTATTACCAGTAGTAGTTTGGAGAAAAAAATACAATTTTGGAGCCAAATTGCAGATTTTTCAAAAATGAAAATTTTTTAAATAATTAAATTGTTAATTTAAAATAAGTTGGAGCCAAAAAATTTGCATAAAATTAAATGCATATCAGCTAATTAAATGCATATCAGTTTCCAAAAAAAAATAGCCCTTTCATATTCATCATAAACCCTAATTTCTCTCCTAAAAAAAGACTGCAACGACCAAAACCAGAAAAATCAAATCTTCTATCACCATTACTCTCCAAGCCAGAATCATTTTCGTTTACACATTGTTGCTCAAGAGTCATGGAAAAGCAATCCGATGTTCAGAATCATTTGGTGGAAATTCAAGACGATGATCATGATCTTTTGGTTAATTCTAATAATGAAAATGATGATATGTTAGGATATGAATCCGAGAAGTATCTTGATGATGAAGATGTGGATGGAATCAACCATGCTGAAGATGCGGATGGAACCAACCATTCAAATCTGAAACAAGTTAAGAGGGGCATAACCAGGCTATATAAGTTTTGCAAGGAATATGGCAAACCTGGTGGAATAAATATCAAGGTAACCTTTGATGCGTTGAATAGGGTATCAGGGATACACAGAGCACTGTTTTCAAGTTTTTTAGGAGATCTTGTTCGTGAGCACATAGGTTTGAAGATTCTATCCTGGAAGAAGGTGGATAAAGAATCAAGAGATAAACTATGGGATGAAATCATGGTACATATATACTATTTTTTAACCCAGTACTACATAAGTTTATCTATGCATCGTCTTGGTAAACTGATAAGGAATTTCATAATGAAACTGAGAGAAAAATACATATTGCCCAACCTAAATACACCTTCGAAACTGAATGAACTCCCAGCCAAGTATAGTGCAATTATGAAAGCAGAAGAATGGGTCGAGTTTGTAAACTACACGACCACCGATGCATACAGGTTTTAATTAGCCATCTTTATTTAAGTATATATGTCATTTCATAATAAGCAGCTGTAATCTTCTCAGCAGCTTTAACAATCCAGCAGCATTAGCTTTTCCACTGGCAGTCTTAACTTGAACTAGTAGTAGTAACTTTCAATGGAAGCATTAACTCTCACTGGCAGCATTAACTGTATTGCCAGCAGTAGTAAACACGGCATATATTTCATTGTAGTTCTCCAGCAGTACTAACTTTATACTAGCAGTACTAAGTTATACTAGCAGTAGTAATATATTAACTAGCAGTACTAACTATGTATTAGCAGTAGTAACATATTTACTCTAGCAGTATTAACCACTTGGTATATTTTCCTTGAAGATCATCAGCATCACTATCTTTATAGCAGGCACTGAACATAAACTGATGAGTCAATCTATTTCTTAATTTATATTGCAGGTGACTCCAATGGGCGCTTATGAGGTGGACGAAACTCAGTCAAGTGCTGTTGTACGTGATAAAGATGCGAGAATTAAAAAGAAGTCGAATGGGCTTGTAACTTCGGAAAAGGTAATGGAGACAATGGTTTTGATTTTTGAATTTTACATACATGACTAATGTACCGTGTTTTATATATACATATAGGAACCTGTTAAAACTGTCGAACCTAAGAAAACGCCTAAGTCACGAAGAAACGGGTCTCAAGATTCCCAATTGCAAGGAAATGTGTCTCCAACACAAGAACTACCAACAGTATGTATTTCAACATGTGTCTTGTTATTCTTTTGTTTAAATAATTTATGATATATACATGAAAAAATTCTTTTTTTTATACATGCAAAAATTGTAACATTTTGTAATATGACATATATATATAATGACACAAATTATTGATTTGTTATATGTGACTAAAAGATGCACTCACATAATATGGTCACGCTTATCAACACTATTGGTCACTCTTTAATTAATTCGATGTGTGACTAGATATTACAAAATGCCACACAAACTAATACTTCATGTGACTATTAGATGAACAATAGTTACACAAAATACACATTCACTTAACTTTAAACAACATATAATCACACTTATTAACACTTTTGGCCACTTTTGGTTAACTTGTATATGACTAAATAAACAAAAAACAACCTTTGTGTTGACTAAATGTTTACAAATTGCCCACCACACACTTAAAATTCATGTGGGACCTTGAATGAAAACAATAGTCACACAACATACACATTTACTTGGACTTTAAACAACATTATGGTCACCACTTATTAACACTTTTGGCACATCTTTTGGTTAATCTGCTATGTTGACTAATTAAAAAAAAAACATGCTTTGTGTGACTAAATATTACAAAAGACCACACAAATACTTTGATTTCATGTGACCATTGGATATGAACAATTTGTCAACAAAATACACATTCACTTGACTTTAAACAACATATGGTTACACTTATTAACACTTTTGGCCACTTTTGGTTAACTTGTATGTAACTAAATATTACAAAAGGCCACGCAAACATAAAATTCATATGACCTATTGGCATGAACAATTTTTTTTTTTTTTTTTTTTTTTTTTTTTTTTTTTTTTTAGTCACATAAAATACACATTTACTTGATTTTAAAATGCATATGGTCATACTTATTAACACTTTTGGCTACTTTTTTAAAATTATATGTGACTAGCTCTAAAAAAACAACACCCATTGTGTGACTAAATCATCACAAACGTCACATTTATTATATATTCATGTGGCCACAGGACGGGAAATAGTCACACAAAATACACCATTTTTCTTAAATTAAATCATCTCAAATGTCACATATATTTTATATTTTATGTAGCCAAAGGCACGAAAACAATAATTACTCTCAAAACCATTCGTTCGTCTAGTGACTATAAAGTGTTTACGGGTCACTAAATAAATGATTAATCCAACAAAAAACTTGTGCCTAATTTGTCACACATATTCGGATTTTGGTCCACTTTTTTTCAATGGAAATAGCCATGAACTCCCCCTAAACGTCACGTATTCTGTAGACCTACAAGTGGCCGTTGATCTTAAGTGACAAACACCCAAAAAAACACGTGTGACCATATGTATATCGTCACACATTTTTGGAGTCACCAATACCAGTTTTTATACCAGTGGTTAATGATTAGAAAAGGGAAATAAATTGTTGTGTTAAATAAAAATTACAAAGCAAATAGATTAAGTCCAAAACAAATAACACACAAGTTGCTAGACACTTTTTCCCGAACGTTACCATGATAAAGACACAACTATTTACACACGTCTTGATCATAGATCAAAAACGACAACCTAAGTTGGCATTCCTGTAACTATGAACTTCCCAATCATCCCATACTTTAATTACTTTTACAAGACAAGTGGCGTTATCTACCACTTTATACAAAACTTTAACATCGTATGACATATAAGACGTATCAAACGAATAATCGATCCTTCATATAAATTCATTTGGTTTTAAGCTTTTCACGAAAACGATTATCTTCAAACTTTCCATACTCTTTTTATGCGTTTTTTCTAATTTTTTTTTCGTTTTTTTTTTATGCTAACTCGGATACTCGGTGTATATTCACCATCTTCAACGATCATAATACTTGGATAATTCCTTTCGTTTAATTCTTTAATTCTCCGGAATACCAATAATAGTGTTGGTATTAAAAATACACATGAGTTTTGACTACTTTATACATTCCCACTTTGCAACTGTGCAAATTTCTTCCCAAACACCGTAACAAAGATAAAAATTGAACAAGACTCGGGGAATACATACTTTACACTTTAAACAACTTAGCAACTGATAAATGACTTATATAAACATGGATAGGCTAAGTGTAAAGGTTGTAGAAAACAAATTGTTGGTGTTATTGCTAAAGGATTGGCCTCTATTAGTTTTTTCTAGAGTATCTTACTCTTAAAATTGAGAGTAAACAAAGGGTTTTTATAGGGAATTTAAACTAACCAGTGTAGTTAGTTAATAAAACAACATATAAAGGCTTTTTGGGTGTAATCCTAGAAATTTACCAATTTAAATAACTTACTCCATCTAAATCCATAGTACTCATTATTGTTAGGAATTTTGTATAACAGACTTAATTCTGTTAGTATTATAGTTATGTATGGTAAGTCATAAATAGTTAGTAAAGGTAGAAGTTTATCATAGTTAGTACTGACAGTATTAAATAGTTTAATACTGTTTATGGGATGTTAAGTCTGCTTTACGCAGGATATTTAGTTAGATGTTAAAGATATGCATGAGATATCTTAGGAAAGGATAATGCATTAATCTTTATACCGCATTTTGTGAAGCACATCTTAGGGTTTCCTTAGTCTATAAAAGGATCCCTAGGCATAGTTAGTAGAGATAGTTCTACAGAAGATCATAGAGATCAATATAGTAATCATAGTTTGTAATCTGTAACCTAGGCAGATTCAAAGTTCAATATAAAAGTGTTTTGATTGTGTTCTTCTTTACATTGTTGATTAAATTCCGCATAATCAATAGTGGTTAATCATTGTTTCATCATTGTTACTTTAGATTTATCTAAGGCAACAAACCCTTTACAAGCTAAAGGTTAAGATCCATTAAGCAAATGGATCCTTCAAGTGGTATGAGAGCTTGTGAGGAAACTCTAAAAAAGAAGAACATCTTTTGAATTAAAACTACTACAAATCAAAGAGATGGCTGATCAAGATACTCCTCCACCAACAATCACTGCTATGAAGATCCCTATCATTAAGAAGGGAGAATACGATATCTGGAGTATGAGGATGAGACAATACATTTGTCACACAGATCATAATCTGTGGGATATTATTGTTAATGGGGATCTGGAAGATGAAGCTACACCTTCAGGAGAGCAATCTAGTCCTCCTGTTCCTAAGAATGCAAAACAATTGGCTGCTAGAAGGAATCAAGAAAGGATTAAGAGCATCTTGCTCTTAGCAATACCTGATGAGTACCTCCTCAAGTTCCACAATGTTCCTGATGCTAAATCTTTGTGGGCTGCAATAAAATCTAGATTTAGAGGTAATGAGGAATCCAAAAAGATGCAAAAAGGATGTTCTGAAACATTTCCAGTTGAAAATTTTTGTTTACTGCACTAATGAAAACTTTAGATAAGGCTTATGATAGATTTAAGAAACTCATATGTCAACTAGAAATTCATGGAGCCTATGTATCAAAGGAAGACATTAATTAGAAGTTTTTAAGAAGTCTTCCTCATTCTTAGAGTCAAATAACACTGTTCATGAGAAATAAGCCAGATATTGATGAGATTGATATTGATGACCTCTACAACAACCTTAAGGTTTATGAAGACGAAATGAAAAAATCTTCAACTTTCTCATCAAATACTCAGAACTTGGCTTTTTTTTCCTCTGAGAACTATACTAACACAGTTACTAATCGTAAGGTTTTTCAGTACTGCTAGTGCGAGATTTTTGGGCGTTAGTTACTGCTAGGCTGGAATTTAACCAAGTTCCATCTACTCCAAGTGCTCATGATATAGCTTACTCCTTTCTTGCACAACCAATAACCAGTCCTCAACTTGAGAATAAGGATTTTCAGCAGATGGATGGAGATGATTTAGAGGAATTGGATCTTCGATGGCAGGTGGCTATGTTGACTGTCAGAGTAAAGAAGTTCATTCAGAGGACAAGAAGACAAATATTGGACTTCCCAAAGCCACACAAAATGACCTGTTTCTCTTGATAAGTCAAAGATTGAGTGCTACAACTGTCATAGAAAAGGACCTTTTGCTAGAGAATGTAGATCTGGAAAGAGTCAAGGAAGAAGACCTTATGGTGACTATGACTGGAGCAATGATTTTGAAGTAGAACCAGTCAACTATGCTTTGATGGCCATCTCCTGTTCAAGCTCATCAAGTTCTTCTGACAGCGAGGTACAAAAATGTTCTAAATGTCTTGAATCATTTAAATGTCTTCAAAAGAACTATGATACTGAGAGAGAAAAGCATAACAAAGCCAAACTATAAATTAGGGGTTTTGAGATAGCCTTAGAGTCACTAGAAGCTAGAATTATTGGACATGAAAAGAATGAATTAGCTTGGGGTGAGAGATATGAGTTTCAAAACTATGATCTTAAGTGTAGAGAAATAAAAATTAACAACTTAAATCTGGAATTAGAAAAGGTTGTTAAGGAAAGGGATGAATTGAAACTCAAGATTGAAAAATGGGAAGGGTCATCAAAGAATCTCACTAAGATACTCAATAGTCAGATGAGTACTCATGATAAAAATAAATTAGGGTTTGGCACACAAATGGATGATTTGAGTAATAAATTCTAGAAAAACAAATACTGTGAAACTGTTTAACTGTTTTTGAAGGTAAGGTCTATGTGATAAAGAGGAACACACTAGCAAATAATAGGTTACAAAGCAACATGAGTATCATGTTGTTCCCCCTCCAATTATAGGGAACCCACTAACCCCAAGAGCTGATATATCATTTACATGACTAGATGAGTATGATTTTAGAAATAAAATCATAGAGTCTATAGTAAAACCTAAGTCTGTCAATGAAACAGTTGTGTCTAAGTTAAAGATTAATAGGAATGAAGTCATTATTGAGGATTGGACCTCAGATGATGAGGATGATGTGTGTGATGTCAAAACTGTTAGTTCTATTAAGCCTAATGTGACTCAAGCTGTTAGGAGTCAAGTTAATAAAAGTGGTCAAACTTCACAAAAACAAGGGATTGATTTTAAGAAAGTACATAAAATAAAAGCTTGTTTTGTTTGTTAAAAGCACTGACCATTTGTAAAAGACTATGATTTCTATAAGAGTCCTGAAACCTAGGTTAAGATGTGGTTAAATACTGGGGAGAGGGTAGTCAAACCAAGTATGTGATTATGGCAAAAGGGTACGTAAATCACCAAAACTTTTCGAAACTTTTTAAAATACCCTCTGCAAAAAGACCTTTTAAAAAGCCATCAGCAGAAGTACTATCCAGAGCAGGTTTAGTTAATACTGATAGATCAAAATGTTGTACTCTAGGTCTATTCAGTATGTTCATAGCTCTGTTTATAATGTTAGGCATGTTAGTACTGCTAGGCCATTGGCCTCACAATAGCACAATCTAATAGTGTTATTAGACCATATCACCCAAGATTAGACATTGTAAGACCAAAAGCCTCAAACTCACCAATCAAGAGGTCTTACTTCACCCAACTAGTTTATAGACCCAAAGACTTAAAACCTTATGTGAAAACGTTTAGGGTTAATAACATGACTACCTTTGGGACAAGGGCAGTAGTTAGTAAGGGTAAGGTGGAGAATGTCCTTAAGAAGGCTAAATGGGTATGGAGGCCAAAGATTAATTACCAGGATCTTGTGTACAAATGATAATGGGCTCTTACATGCTCAAGAAGTTTGAGTATGTAGACCCAAAGGGATTTCAAAGTCCAGTATGCTTGGATCCCTAAGAGATACTAATTCTCTTACTTTTGTGCAGGGCAATCCAGAGATCTTGTTACAGGATCATGCAGTGGTGGATAGTGGTTGCTCAAGCCATATGACTGGCAACAAAGCTTATCTTTCAGACTATGAGATCGTTCACAATGGGAATGCTTTATGGCTTTTTGGAAGTTATCCCAAGGAGATAAAATAAAAGGGGTGTAAAGGTAAAATCAAACTGCTAATTTAGACTTTGATGATGTTTTACATTGTAGATGAACTTAAGTTTAATCTTTTCTCTGTCTCACAAATGTGTGACAAGAAAAATAGTGTCCTTTTTACTGAGTCTGAATGCCTTATCTTGTCTCCTAGCTTTAAGCTTCTTGATGAAAGTCAAGTTGTTCTTAGAGCTCCTAGAAAAGATGATGTGTACAACTTGGATTTAAAGAACATTGTTCCTTCTGGAGGTATAACTTGTTTATATGCAAATGAACTGCGGATGAGTCTAAAATTATGGCACAGGAGATTAAGGTCATGTAAATTTTAAAAATATAAATAAACTTGTTAAAGGTCACCAAGTTAGAGGTTTACCTTCAAAAGTTTTTGTAAATGACCACACTTGTGTTGCTTACAAGAAGGGTAAGCAACATAAGGCCTCCTGTAAGGCCAAGTTAGATAGAATCATCAGAAAGCCCCTAGAATTACTTCATATGGACTTATTTAGACCTGTCTCTATAGAAAGCATCAACAAGAAAAGGTACTGCTTGGTTGTGACTGATGATTTCAGCAGATTTAGTTGGGTATTTTTCTTAGCTACCAAGGATACAAATCTGAAAATCTTTGTAATCTTTATCATTTTAGGCTTAGAAAAAACATTGAATAATAATGTTATAATTTCATTAGATGTGATAATGGGACAGAGTTTAAGAACTATGTTATGAATGAATTATGTGCTAAGAAAAGGAATCATAGGGAGGTATAGTGTAGCTAACTCCACATCAGAATGGTGTTGCCAGAAAGAAAGGGAAAAAAACATGACCCTAATTAATGGCAGAGCTAGAAACTATGTTAGCAGGACTCACTTTTCCTATCCCATTTTATGGCAGACGGCGAGTTAATACTGCTTGCTATGTTACATGAATATGGTTATTAGTGACCAAACCTCATAAATTAAAGACACCTTATGAACTATTAATAGGTGGTTAAAAAAAAAAAAAACAAATACCAATTTATACCAAACAACGTGGTGGTAGGGGCGGGTTGTGGTGGGTTGGTGTAGGTGTAGGTTGGGGTGGGTGATGTGGGTGTCGGGTGTGTATGGGTGGTTTAAATGGTCTAGGTTGGTTTGTGGGTGGTGTTGGTTTGGGGTGGGGCGGTAGTTAGGGGTGTTAAGTGGTTGTTGTGGTGTGGTGGGGTTTCGTTGAAGTTGTAGTGGTGTTTTGTTTTTTTATGGGGGGGGCAGTGTTTGTAGGGTGGGTTTGGTAGGGTGGTTGTGGGGTAGGCGGTTGTTTGTTAGGGGGGAGGGTCGTGTGAGAGGGTTAACTTGGGGGGTTGGTGTGGGGGCGTCGTTGTGGGTGGGTGAGAGGGGGGTTAGCGGGTGGGTAAGCTTAGGGGTTAATGGGTGTTTGTTTAAGTGGGGTTTTGGGTTGAGTGTTAGATATATTTCGTGGTTCGTAAGGTGGTGGTGGCGCGTTGTGGGTTTTTTGTGGTTGGGTTTTGTTGTTTAGTAGGAGTCGTTGGTGTGGTGGTGGGGCGGGGGTGTTTGGTAGTAGGGATATTGTTTAGTTTTTGGGTTGTGGGCTTTGCGTTGGGGGTGTGTAGTTTAAGATTTTGTTTTGGGGGTTGGGATGTTGTGGAGTATGGGTGGTTTGGGGGCTAGGTTATTGCGTGTCTGTGTGGAGGGGTAATGGTTGTATGTTGTGTCCGTTTGGGTGTTGCGTTTGGGTAGTTGTCGAGTGTTAGTGCTTGTGGTGTTTAGGGCGTTTGGGCTGGTGTTCGTGGGGGGGTTGATAGAGGTTTTATGGTGTGGAGGCTAGTTGTGTGGTCTGAGAGGTGGGTGTGGGTTTTTGGGGGTGTTGGTGTCGGGGGCGTGTTGGCGGTGAGGCGGCGTTTTTTGGCCTGTGTGTGTTGGTGGAGTGTGTTTTGTGCGGTTGTGGTCGGTGGGGGGGAGGTCGTAAATCACTTAGTATTAGATTTTATGAGACCTTTTGGGTCCACTTGGCTATTTTGAACACCTTAGATTCCTTAGGCAAATTTTGATGGGAAATCCGATGTGAAGGTTATTTTTTTTTTTTTTTGCCACTTTTTGGAATACTCTATCTCTAGTAAGCCTTTAGCGTATTACAACCAAAAGGATCAAAAGAGTAGAAGAGAATCTGCACATTATTTCTTGTAGGATCAACCAAAATGTGGCAGGGAACTGGTCCAAAATTGGATGTTTGATCTTGATTTTTATCTCCCCCCCCACTAATTCAATGAATTATATTCCTGTTAGTGTAGAAAATCAGGTTATTATGGTTGCAGGTACACAAGATTCTTGTGTTGCAGGTTCATCAGGAAAAGATAAAGGACGTACTCAGGAATACATACTACTTCTACTATAACCTCATAGGAAAAGGTTTCCAGTAAAGGATGTTGTTCAGGATGCACAAGCATAAACTTCTGAAAATGCTTCTCTATACAAGGATATACAAGATTCAGAAGATGTTTTTGATAAGGAAGGACAACATCAGATGCCAGAAGATGAACAAGTCTGGCAAGATGAACTTGAGATGATGGTTACTCAAGAATTGGTTACTAATGCTATGAATGATGAATCAAGACAAGCCTTTAAAGAAGAAAAGAGGAGAATTAATCTCAAAAGCGAAGGCCAGCTCAAGCTACCAGTACTAACCAACGTAGTACTTGATAGGCCATTGTTAGTCTGATAGATCATTTGTTATGTAATGATAGGTCTAACACACCCAATGGTAGGAGCTGCTCTAGTACTTCACAGGTGGCAAAAGCTGAAGAATCATTCATTTGTCTATTCTTGGAGGAAAAATACCTATTGATGCATCTACTCTTCCTAATGCTGATTTTTCCTATTGATCCAAATATGCCTGACTTGGAAGATGCTTCTGATACTCTCCCAAATGATGGAATATTCAATGGAGCTTATAATGATGATAAAGATATGGGAGCAGTGGCTGATTTCCACAACCTGGATAACACCATTGTTGTCAGTCCTATTCCCATACTCAGAATAATAAGATCATCCAAACGGACAATATTTCTAGGAGATCCTTACATCAGGACTTCAACAACGAAGGGAAGATTCAAAAGGATTCTTTAGTCACAACAAGCCTTTAGTAAGTTACATTCACAAACAGAATAAGAACAAAACACAAGGATCATCAGAAACATGTTTGTTTGCCATTGTTTTCTTCTCAAGAAGAACCCAAGGACTATATCACAGCCTTAAAGGATGTGAAAGCTGGGTTGAAGCAATGCAGAGAATTGCTTCCTCTTGAGTTTTAAGTTACGAGGTTTGGATACTTGTGGATTTGCCTTTTGAAAAAAAAAGGCAATTGGTACTAAGTGGGTTTTCAGAAACAAGAGAGATAAGAGAAGGCATTATGTGAAAGAAATAAAGCAGACTGTGTAGCTCAAGGTCATAGACAAGAAGAAGGAATAGACTATGATGAGGTTTTTGCACCTGTTGCTAGAATAGAGGCAATCAGGCTGTTCTTAGCCTTTGCATCATATATGGGATTTCTTGTCTATCAAATGGATGTTAAAAGTGCTTTTCTGCTATGAACAATGAAGAAGAGGTGTTGTTCACCCAACCTCTAGGCTTTGTTATAATCCTGCTCATCCAACAAAGTCTTATAAGGTGGTTTTTAAAGCTCTTTAGGCGTCTACATCAAGCTCCTAGAGGCTTGGTATGGAGACACTCTCTTCATTCTGCTGGAGAATGGTTTTAGAGATGGTCACCATAGACAAACCTTGTTTATTCACAGTGAGAAAAGAGTGACATTAGTGGTTTAGTCCAAGTCTATGTGACTGGCAACAAAGCTTATCTTTCAGACTATGAAGATTTCAATGGAGGCTTTGTGGCTTTTGGAAATGATCCCAAAGGAGGTAAAATTACGGGTAAAGGTAAAATCAAAACTGCTAATTAGAAGGTAAAATCCCAAAGGAGGTAAAATTACTTTGTAGATGGTGTAGAGGTAGATGTATTTGGTAAAGGTAAAATTACGGGTAAAATTACAGGTAAAGGTAAAATCAAAACTTCTAATTACCCTTGGTAAAATTAGACTTTGGTAGATGGTGTAGAGGTAGATGTGCATGAATACCGATCAATGATTGGTTCCCTGATGTATTTGACTGCATCAAGGCCAGACATCATGTTTGTTGTCTGTGCCTGTGCAAGGTTTTAAGTCACTTCAAAAGCTTCCCATTTACATGCTGTCAAGAGGATCTTTAGATATCTCAAACATCAACCCAAACTAGGGTTATGGTATCCTAGGGATTCCTCTTTTAAACTAGAAGCTTTCTCAGATAGTGATTATGCAGGTGCAAGCCTTGACAGGAAATCAACAACTGGTGGATGTCAATTTCTTGGTAGAAGACTCATATCTTGGCAGTGCAAGAAGCAGATAATTGTGGCAAATTATACTACTGAGGCAGAATATGTCGCAACTGCTCATTGTTGTGGGCAAGTACTATGGATACAAAACCAAATGATGGATTATGGCTTTAACTTCATGAACACCAAAATCCATATTGACAATGAGAGCACCATCTGTGTTGTTAAGAATCTAGTCTATCACTCAAGAACCAAGCACATTGAGATTCGACATCCCTTCATAAGAGATTGTTATGCGAAGAGATTGATAGATGTTCTTAAGATTCACACTGACTCAAATGTTGCAGACCTTCTCACCAAAGGATTTGATGTTACCAGGAATGTTAAATCTGTAGTTACATTTGAGGGGAGGTTAAATTGTAAAGTTTGTACATACTAATTTACATTAATACTGCTAGGGTATTAATGCTAGTAGATAGGTTATCGTTAGTTCAAGTTCATAGTATATTTTTCTCTTTATTGCACTAACTTTTCAGGATAAGCATGGATTTGAGGATGGATAGAAGCAGTCCTGGCAAATACAACTCAGCTATGGTCTGTAAGTACTAAGTATTAGAGTTAATTCTGGTAGTCTACAAGTTAATTCTGGTAGCTTCCTTGTTAATTCTGTGGACTTAAGGGTAATTCTGGTAGTCTATACGTTAATACTAGTAGTCTATATGTTAATTCTGGTAGACTATATTAGTACTGGTAGACTAATTTTAATACTGGTAGATGACCGTTGGTGCTGGTGAGGGAAAATTGACTTTTCTTCATTTTTATATTACCGTTAGAGATTTTTACGGCGCGTACTTCTA
>BQNB010178080.1:0-12905 GCA_026074375.1 Tanacetum coccineum
CTCGGTTCGGTTTTATTTGATTTTGGTTCGGTTTTATTCGATTTTGGTTCGGTTTATTTTCGGTTTGTCCGGTGTCAAACCAAACAATGAACACCCCTAAATTCGTTTGTGAGTATCCAAGTATAAAACCGAATTTTATAAAATTTTGGTCAAATTAAGAAATAATGAGATGTGATTATTTTTAAAAAAAATTTAAACAAATTAATTAAAAAAAATCTTACTAAATAATGAATTATTTGATTTTTTTGAAATACAAAAGTTCTCACGTAAGTGCTTTCTTATATACTAGATGAATACCCGCACATAGCGCCGGAAATTCCTAGCGGTAAATAGTTGTAGTTTCCTATTATGCATGGTACCTTCCTTTTTTGTTTGTGATTTGAATTAATTGGCGTGGACCCTTCCTTTTTTGTTTATGATTTCAATTAATTAGCGTGGAGTTTTTCAAAGTTTCCTTAGATAAGTATAGAATTTTTCAACATTCAAGATTCAAGAAATAGTGATTTTTCCTTTATAATTTATTATAGAAAAGATATGACGAATTTTGTGATATATGTGTAATTCATATGTGCCCGTGTTACTCGTACAAGCCATAAAAATACACGGTTCACTTTAATACGTGATCCCATCGAGATGAGTAGATGAAGAGATATACCGTGTCTATAATGCAATAGACCTAAGATGTTGGAAAATGTCAACTTAGAAGTCTTTACAAAAAAAAATAGGAGGAAGCTGTGACACGTTCACTAAAAAAAAATCCTTTTGTAGCGAATAATTTATTAAAAAAAATAAATAAGCTTAACACAAAAGAAGAAAAAGAAATAATAATAACCTGGTCCCGGGCATCTACCATTATACCCATAATGGTTGGCCATACTATTGCAATTCATAATGGAAAGGAACATTTACCTATTTATATAACGGATCGCTTTATGCCTGACTCACTGATACGATAGGAGGTCATGCATGCATACTATGCTAAAGAATCACCTATTCCACCGCCAACTATTGTGCCTCCATCTTTAATGCTATCTCCAATGTTTGAGCCTCACGAATTCTTTCTTCCTGAGGAATTATTACCACTTAAGAAACGAGGTCGTAACCGATCATCCACCTCTACTTCTAACCTACCTCAAGCATTTAAGAGGGTTCAACAAGCAATCAATATTTCACAATCAAGGGTGTAATACTCTTTGGAGTAGCGGTCCTTATATATCGTATTAACAATCGAAATATGGTCGAAAGAAAAAATCTCTATTTGATAGGGCTTCTTCATATACCTATGAATTCCATTGGACCCAGAAATGATACAAGTAAAAAAAAAATAGGATTCTAATCGATGAATCTTGAAAGGAAACTAGATGGTTCAATCAAAAGCAATTCTTACTTTAACTAAACAGTTATGAACGACTTAACAATTTCAAGTAGAATTGACTAATCTGGTATATTTTCCATGTTCATAGGAGTTCATCTATGTTTCTTCTTTACGAATATGATATTTTTTAGGCATTTCTCATAATATCAAGTCTTATTCCTATTTTGGTATTTTTCATTTCGGGATTTTTAGCTCCAAGTAGCAAAGGACCGGAGAAACTTTCTAGTTATGAATTGGGTATAGAACCAATAGGCGACGCTTGGTTACAATTTAGAATCCGCTATTATATGTTTGCTCTAGTTTTTGTTGTTTTTGATGTCGAAACAGTTTTTCTTTATCTATGGGCAATGAGTTTTGATGTATTAGGTGTAAATAATTGAATTCCGAAGGGGTTTCCCTCTTTTTTTTAGGATTCTCTCGACACACCCTAAACTAAAATGAAACTCACTAAAATAGTGAAGTTGACAGAATATATCATCTTTTCTGCCGTGACTCGTCTTTCTCATACTTCTTTGTTTTGTCTTCCAAAGAAAATAGGATCACTAAAATTTAGAACCTAATTCCTGTCTTTTTCCACTTCGCTTGTATTGTTTGTTGGTGGAAGTTTTGAGAATTCAAGAGAAGGTCACGACGAGACGAGCCGTTTATCATTACGATAGGTGTCAAGTGGAAGTGCAGTGATGTATGTAGCTGAGGCATCCTAACAGACCGGTAGACTTGAACCTTGTTCCTACATGACCCGATCAATTCGATCGGGCACTCGCCATCTATTTTCATTGTTCAACTCTTTAACAACATGAAAAAACCATTGTTCAACTCTTTGACAACATGAAAAAACAAAAGCTCTGCCCTTCCTCTCTATCTATCCAATGGATGGAAGGGCAGAGTCCTTTGGTGTCCCCCTCTAGTCAAAAGGGTAGGGTTCCACTACAAACCATTCGAGCTAAAATTGATTATTGTTCCTATACAGTTCGAACAATCTATGGGGTATTAGGCATCAAAATTTGGATATTTATAGACGGGGAATAATAAAATAAACCTTTATTTCCCTTTGCATTCTATCCGGCGATGGAACAAAAAGAGAAATTCATTTCTTATTTTTATTTTCTCTTCAATAAAAAAATGAACAAACAATTATAATTCTATAGGGTTTAATAAAAATTAAATTAATCTTTTGATAAAATTGCTATGCTTAGTGTGTGACTCGTTGGTTTTTTGAGGGTTAGTAACCAGCCCCATAGTATAAACAAATAACTATCGAAGTAATAACCAACTCATCCCTTCGTATTATCCGGATCCAAAGAACCAGTCAAGATATGATATATTGTTCATATTGTTGTAGCAACTGAAATACTTTTTCATTAAAAAATCTGTGTCAATTCAATAGAAATAAAAAAGAAAGGGTATGGATAAATGGAAGGATGAAAGAAAGAAAGAAAAAGAATATTGATGATATAAAATTCCAATATGTAAGGTCTATGAGTCATCTCATAAAAAATCTGTGTAATAAAGCATCAATAAGGATTCATCATTAAAAGGATCTGCTCATCGAACAAAAAATAAAGAGCTTCGAGCCAATAAAGACTAAGAATATTGACTCAAGAACTAATAGCTCCATTGTAGAATTCAGACCTAACCATTAAGTAAGAAGGGATGGGAACGATGGAACCTGTGAACTCAAAAGATTCTAGTGAAAATGAATTCGAATGATTCATTGATCGGGATGGCGGAACCGACCAGAAACCAATTAATCTATTCGGAAAAGTTATGAACTAATGATAGAACTGAAATAGAAATTGAAAGAGTAAATATTCGCCCGCGAAAACTTTATTTTCTTGGATTGCTAAATTAGGGTCAATCCAATACGATAAAGAGTAAAACAAAAGAAAGATTCCTTTTAACATTCTAAATCTAAAATCTAAAATAGATAAATATAAGAAAAAATAGTTATTTAATATATTTAGTTTCTATTATCTATACTATACAAACAAGATATACAAATTAATAATGGATTTGATCTAGATTAAATGAAATCCATGAGTCAGCAGATTACTTATTAAATACATGTATATCTAAATTATATTATATCTGAATTGAATTCTAAATCTTTAATTTGAATTTATTTTTATTCGCGAGGAGCTGGATGAGAAGAAACTCTCACGTCCAGTTCTGTAGTAGAGATGGAATTCAAAACAAACCATCAACTATAACCCCAAAAGAACCAGATTCCGTAAACAACATAGAGGAAGAATGAAGGGAATATCTTATCGAGGTAATACTATTTGTTTTGGTAAATACGCTCTTCAGGCACTTGAACCCGCTTGGATCACATCTAGGCAAATAGAAGCAGGTCGACGAGCAATGACACGAAATGCACGTCGCGGTGGAAAAATATGGGTTCGTATATTTCCAGATAAACCAGTTACAGTAAGACCCGCAGAAACACGTATGGGTTCAGGTAAAGGCTCTCCCGAATATTGGGTAGCTGTTGTTAAGCCTGGTCGAATTCTTTATGAAATGGGTGGAGTAACAGAAAATATAGCCCGAAGGGCTATTTCAATAGCAGCGTCCAAAATGCCTATACGAGCTCAATTTATCATTTCGGGCTAAAAAAGAAATAGGCCTTAATTAAAAATAGCAGATGCAGGTTTCTTTTTTTGGACAAATAATATTTCTTTTTTTCTTTGACCCTTGTATTGTAAAAACAGATAAAAAAAAAATGATATGATTCAACCTCAGACCCATTTGAATGTAGCAGATAACAGCGGGGCTCGAGAATTGATGTGTATTCGAATCATAGGAGCTAGCAATCGTCGATATGCTCATATTGGTGACGTTATTGTTGCTGTGATCAAAGACGCAGTTCCAAACATGCCTCTACAAAGATCAGAAGTGGTCAGAGCTGTAATTGTACGTACTCGTAAAGAACTTAAACGTGACAACGGTATGATAATACGATATGATGACAATGCTGCAGTTGTGATTGATCAAGAAGGAAATCCAAAAGGAACTCGAGTTTTTGGTGCGATTGCCCGAGAATTGAGACAGTTCAATTTTACTAAAATAGTTTCATTAGCTCCCGAGGTATTATAAAATGAGACCACGATATGGTTATAGTAGGGTATTTAAAAGAAATAGATTAAGATTCATTTAGTAGATTTTGTCTCACGTATATACCTTTCAAAATTCATATTCATAAACAAATACGAAAAAAAAAAAAGAAAAACATGTTGATTATATCCAAATTTGGAGGCACCAATAATTTTAATTAATCATGGGTAGTGATACTATTGCTGACATAATAACCTCTATACGAAATGCCGATATGTATAGAAAAAGCGTGGTTCGAGTAGCATCTACTAATATCAGCGAAAGTATTGTGAAAATACTTTTACGAGAGGGTTTTATCGAAAACGTGAGAAAACATCGAGAAAACAACAAATATTTTTTGGTTTTAACCCTACGACATAGAAGGAATAGGAAAAGCGCTTATAGAAATCTTTTAAATTTAAAACGGATCAGTCGGCCGGGTCTACGAATCTATTCTAACTATCAAAGAATTCCTAGAATTTTAGGTGGGATGGGTGTTGTAATTCTTTCTACATCTCGGGGTATAATGACAGACCGAGAGGCTCGACTAGAAAGAATAGGCGGAGAAATTTTGTGTTATATATGGTAATCTTTCTAATATCCAAATTGAATATGAAACTTCTTATTTGTGAAAAACAAAAGAGAAGTGGGTTGTCTAATAGGGTTCTTCCTCCACTAGTTAATACTTCAAGGGGGTTTTGCCTGGAATGAAAGAACAAAAATGGATTCATGAAGGTTTAATTACTGAATCGCTTCCCAACGGTATGTTCCGGGTTCGTTTAGATAATGAAGATATGATTCTAGGTTATGTTTCAGGAAAGATCCGATGTAGTTTTATACGGATACTGCCAGGCGATAGAGTTAAAATTAAAGTAAGTCGGTATGATTCAATCAGAGGTCGTATAATTTATCGACTCCGCAACAAAGATTCGAAAGATTAGATGTTTCCCTATTTATTTCGTAGAAATACCATTAAAATTAAAAATTTCAAGAAACTTATTTTCTTCCAAGAAGTAGATTCAAAATTAAAGTAAGGAGTGGCAAATATGAAAATAAGAGCTTTCGTTTGTAAAATTTATGAAGTGTGGACTAATACGTCTTAGGGGACGAATTATAGTAATTTGTATCCATGTATCCAAGTTTGTGGATACGGCGTATTGAGGTTTAGGGTTGATACGACGTATTCATTTTCATGGATACGGCATATCCATGTTTGATGATTCTAGTTTTTGGTCGATCTTGTTTGTGTCGTAAAAACTAAACCGTAAAGAGTTAGAAGGCGTGCTTTATATCGTTGGAAAGCTATTTGAGTTTATTTTATGTTAATGATACTTTTAAGATTTTAATAGTAACGTATTTTGATCAGTTTATTAAGGAATGACACGAGGTCATTTGTGGTGATGCGTTTGAGCAAAGTCTTTAAATTTTTGGTAAATTTTAGAGTCGGGAAAGGGGCGTTTTAGCTTGCATCATAACCTAGAATCATAAACACATATATAAACACTCCTAATTTACATAATAATCAAGAGTGTCTAAACCCACCCACCCATAATCATAACCAAACCCAACTCTATCTTTAATATGATCATATCATGATCATATACCAAAATCACTACTTTACTCATAATTCATTAATTGACCTTAACCCATTATTATAAACACCTCAATACTTATTTTAGAATAGCAATTACCCAAAACCCCTAAATTGGGCACATAAACCCTAACTCATAATTTACCAATTTAATCATTAAAGATTACTTACTTGCATAGGATCATCACTAGGCTTAACCCTTGAGTTAAAATCCTAATCTTCTTCATCAAAGATCATCAAAGTTGTATAGTTTCCTTCTTTTTTTCCTTGTTCTGAGTCGACACACACAAAACACCATAACCTCCTAGAACCTTGTAGGAAAATCATGAGATATCTAAGATAAGTTGGTATGTCTCTGGTCAATTAGCAATAATGGTCCCTTAAGTCATTTTCCTTCTAAGTTGTGACACATAATATTTTCTACTTCTATATTACATATACATTGACTTATAGTTTAACTATCGAGTTTGACTAACCAATCACATAACATATTCAAACTTATAAAGTCATAGTCAAACTATCTAAAGGCATTCTCATAATCAAACGCTTAAAACCCAGTTTTAGGGTGTTATACTAAATCTTGTGTTAGTGCAAATATTACGATATTTAATCTACACGATCTCTTTATGTTTTGGTGATGACAAACATGTAACATGTAATACGTAACGTAAAGTGCACAAGTTACTCGTAATCACAAATCATCAATGCATACATACATCTACATCTCTTGACGTCTCAAGTTTGCATCGACACCGACATTTGTTTGCAAGTTACTTGCAATCACAAATCATCAATACATACATGCATTAACATCTCTTGACGTCTCAAGTATGCATCAAGACGGATATTGGTTTACACCCGACGTAAATCACATAAGGTATGTACAAAAAACATTAAACTTGTAGGATGATCAAAAAAATAAGTTTTTGTCTTAAACTTTATATTTTTGTAAATATAACAAAACAAATTCTTATAAATTATTCAAAAAAATTATTTTTCAATTATAAAGAAATGTTTTATGTGGTGATTATTTCAAATTTCAAATATGGCAATTTCCCCCTAAAACAAGTGAGTTTTTCACCAAATTTTATCTTCACCATAAAAAGACAAAAACATGAGCGTCTGTTGGGGCAGTCCTTTAAATAGGCTGGTGGTCCCCTTAAATACCGGCGTCCCCCTAATATATCTGGGACCGCCGTTTCCTGACAGACAGTTTTTCAGCTCCTATAAATAGTGGGTCACATCTAACTATTTTTAGAACCCTTTTGCACGAATTTCTTTCAGTTCTTTCTCTCTCTAGATCTCACTAAATCTCTTTAAACCTTTGATCATTTAACTTGTTTAATCTAGTTTAAATATGATCCAATCTTCTATCCTTTCCTTCTTTCCTCAAGTGCAAGAGAAGAACTTTCATCATCGTTAAGATACGAAGTTATGTATTCTAGTTAGTTCATTTGTAACATATGTTGCATATAGATCGAGTCCATGTCTTCCAATCTTTAGTAGTGTGTAGATATGAATGGTGTGTATATTCAGAAGGGTTGATTGTGGGTTGGTTAGTATTTTGGGCCTTAAAATACATTAGTGTAGTGGTAGATTGATTCTAGCTAAGATTAGGACTCGACTTCTAGCTTAGTGTCGAAAAATAATGTAAACGACGCGGTTTATGTGTTTTGGCCATAAAACACAAGGCTTGTTATGTTGGGCCATAAAACATAACGGGTTTGGTTGTACCCAAAGAAGAACTCGATAACTAGTTTAGTGTTGGAAAATAATGTAAGCAACTTGTATGGTTTTCTCCGCCTAGAAAGGAGCTTGTTGACTAGTAAAGTAACTCTAGAGTTGGGTACTCGAGGAGTGGAGTAAGGTGAAGAGGAGCTTCATGACTGAACCACTATAAATCATCGTGTCCGGTTTGCATTTCCTTTCACCTATCTCTTTACGCTTTTATTTACATTTATCGCTTTACTTTTATATTTGCATTGTGTTCATGATTGTGTGGATAGGTGCGCATATTGTGTTAATTGTGATTGCGTAGTATTTTGTAGTTAATATTGTGGTTGAGTTTTATTGTTAAGATATGTGCTAGTTGTTGTAAAACCTATTATCGACACTTTTGATATTACGTCTAATTTGATTGGCGATTTGATACAAAAGATTTAATGTTTTTAAATAGAAACGTATTCACCCCCCTCTACGGTTTCTACCTAATGTCTAAAAACATTATTTATATTTTTTGACCTCTCTACGTTTTAAAGATGACAAAATATAAAAATGTTTACAATAAAAATAAACGTTTACACGTTATTAATCATAAACTTCCTTTTCGACGTAAATCACTTAAGGTATGTATAAACAAATCATTAAACATAATTAGTGATCAAGAAAGTAATTTTTCTTAAACATTACATTTCTACAAAAGTATTTTTACAAAAATACAAGAGTATTTCTTAAACATTACATTTTTACAAAAGTATTTTTACAAAAGTATTTTTCCCCCAAAATAAAAGCTTCTACAACAGATTTACCTTTCTCACTAAAGGACAAAATGGGAGCGTCTACCTAGAGGCGGCCCCCTGATAGGCAGAACGGCCCCCATATATATCTGGGACCCCCCGGGACCGTCTCCAAGAGATGTTACAATTTCCGAGCTATAAATACTACACTATTCTTGCAGTTTCTCAAACCTCTTTGCACAGATTTTTCAGATCTCTTTCTCTCACTAAAATCTTCTTTCTCTCTCTATAATTTTTGATCACTAACAAAGTTTAATCTTGTTTCAAATGATCCAATCTCATATTCTTTCTTCTTCTATCAAGTGCAAGAGAAGAACACTCGTATTTGTCAAGAAATGAAGTGTTATAGATTAGTGATTTCTTCTATCTTCTCCTAAATCCAAATCTCTATTTTCTTGATCTTGTGTAAGTGTGTAAATTCAGATAGTGTATAAATTCGATAGTGTGGATTGTGTGTCGGTTAGTATTTTAGTCCTCAAAATACATTGGTGAAGTGGTAGATTGGTTCTAGCTAAGATTAGTTTTTGACATTTAGCTTAGTGTCGGAAAACAAGTTAAGTGATGTGTAAACAGTTTTCTCCGCTTAAAGGGAGCTTGTCGACAAAGTGAAATCTCGAGTCGGATACTCGATGAGTGGAGTAGGGCGAAGAGGAGCTTCATAGCCGAACCACTATAAATCTTGGTGTTATGGTTTTATTGTTCTATCTCTTATTTCTTTTATCTTGTTTACGTTTCTCATTTATTGTTTGTATTGTGAGTGTGAGTAGATAGATATATTGGTGGTTCATATTGTTGATTGATCGAACATATACTCGAATCTAATATTTTTAGAAGCAAACTTTTAAAACGCTAATTAACCGGTAAACTATTCAACTCCCCTTCTAATTTTCACAACAAGTTTCAAGCAATCCTAAATAAATACTAAGTGATCTAGCCTAGCTTAACAATCCCTTAATTAATGTGTATTGATGCCAACACACACCATATATTTTGCACTCAGACGTTTACTAAACGTGAGGGATAAAAGAAGGTACAATTAGTGTTTTACTTCTCACAATCTCACCTCCTTCAATAGAGATGCGGAGTGAACAAAGATGAGGGGTGAACAAGCCTAGTTAATTGTAACTAAATTATAAAACCTATGGAAGTAATGAGATGGAGATTTCCTTCCCTTGCAAGGCAAAATCAACTAACCTTTCCTTGTATGACTAAATTTAACTTAAACTAATGGTTTTGAGTAGCAAGCTAGGTACTAACTACCCCTAAACTACATCAACTATTAATACTAAAAAACCTCTAAATTAAATGGTAACTCATGTTCATGTCCATATATATTGTTACAGTTGGGAACTTGCTACTCATTCAAATTTGACAAAAGAGCAATAGTTTTAATTTGTACCTAATCTGTTTCATTTTTTTTTTTTTGAACGGCCGAAGGCGTAGCGAGCCCACACAACCAGGTTGGGTCCAGCCCAGAAGGCAATGACACCCTTCCCTTTACGCACGCGGGAGGAAACCCCTATCGTCCTAGACAAAACTCGAACTTGAGACCTTGCCTAGGAGGGTAAAACCTTCATACCTAATCTGTTTCATATACCTTCTTTACCACTTTAATTTGCATATAGTATCATTGCAACTAAGCAATCATTAAGAAGGTATGCATGAAGATATAGGTGAATTAAATGTATATTTGTTTCGTTCTGAAAAGATTAACTTAATGTTTGATTAAGATTTAAGAAATATATCAAATCACTGATCAATCATAAACTAACTGAGATAAACTTGTGAACCCACAAATCACATATAGATTTTTTGAAAATATATGTATATCAAGTAGTGCTTTTTTTCCTTCACTTTTTCAAGAATATATGTTTTTCTGAAAGCTACAAGAGAGAGATAGCCAGGTTGAAGGAATGACAATGACTTGTCCTTCAAAAAACGAATTTGATACTTATAGGGTGGAGATAATTAGGTTCTGCACTCCCACAATGTTGGATTTTGAAAAATAATTAAATAGTACATGAAGTAATTTATGTGATATATATTAGTCACAGCCCTAATGCTTATAATCAAACAAGTTAATGTATATATCTCTAAGTTGATGTTGTTTCTTGTAACAGCTTTTACGGAGTAAAAACTTCACGCTTGGCCGTTTAGTGTACATTGGGCATGTGTCTTGGTCAGTTTTGCCGGTTATCAATGTTTTACAAAAAAATATTGGATTTATACGAACAAGTGGCTCGCCTTAATTTGCATCAAGTTAGAATGTCAAGTGTGTATGTTTTAATATACTCGTACATTTTTCTTCTGGCAACAAACATAGTTGTACAGAATCATTGTTTTTTGGTTAAGTCTAAACATGTTGGCCCTTCAGGAACTGTAAGTTAGCATTCTTCCATGGAATCTTTTTATTAGTTGATGTAACATTACAACCTGAGCATATGTGCTTTATGTTATTTTGTTCGGATTCAAAGGGCAGATCACATGGTGGCCTATTTTGTTCCTCTATCAAATCATGCATGAGGGACCATTGAGGTTTGAGGTTACATAAACCATGGATATTATTCGTTTTACTCATTATCGTTTCAGACAATTTCACTTGGGGGATATTTTAGATGCTTGAACGCAATATTATACATAACCCTACTATACACCCTCTATGTTAAGTGTACTTATATATATATTTTTTCGAACGGAAATCCTCCAGTAATACAGCACGTAGCAGCAAAATGAGATATAATAAAGAACAAGAAAAGTACTAACACTAAAGGTACTGGCGACCATACATTCGGTCGGTCCATTATTGAGGACCGCGTCCCCCCTCCCCTCCGAAATGAATTTTGTGGTAGCCTGGCCGACCAAACAAATGAAAGTGTCGTGTGTGTGTGAGTGTTTTTTAAATGGGTTTTTCTAACATGTGCCTCAGGGGCACATGATAAGGTAGGGACAGAGATTATGTATCACAGTCTGATTAGTCAGTAATTATTATTATTAATCATTATCAGGTCCCACAATCACTTGTTGGCCAATCAGGCTGTGACACACAGCCTCTTGTCCTCACCTTATCATGTGCTCTTGTAGCACATGTTAGAAAAACCCTTTTTAAATTAATTTTTGTAAGGTACATTTTTTGTTGTGAATGCAGTCATTTTACTACGAGCATTTAAGCATATGTTTAATTTTAAAAAGAGAAAATTAAGTTGAGGTGACAGCGGTCACCATTACTATGATTCTAAAAGGAAAATATGCGGTGGTTGACAAGACCATGAATGCAATATTTTATTTACTTTGGTTAATATACGATGCCAAACAAGTTACCTAGTTGCACATAAAAGGCTGGATAATGTTCGAACAAAATTTAGTTCTCGGCACATCAGTGAATCAAATGATACGTTAGTTGAAATCCTCAAATACGAGACAACTAAAAACTTATCACTTTTATTTGGGAATATATGCTATTAAATTGATAATATTCAAAACTAATTGGGGTAGTTCAGTTGGCCATCAAGGGTGTTCTTAGGGATGTTGTTACCATATGCGAGAGGTCTCAAGTTCGAGTCTTTCCGTGGGGGTTTTCCTTCAAGGTGGAAATCTGCTTCATAGATGCGTCGATTCGAGGCTGACAGTGACTACCTTCTGGGTATGTACTGTGAAATCGAATAACTAATTATTATTCGAGGCTGGCAGGGACTACCTTCTAGGTAAGTACTGTGGAATCGAATAACTAACTTAGTAACTATACTAAATCGCCGTTAAAAAAAGTAAAATTGATAATATTCAAAAGAAAAACCTAGGAATTGAAGTCTTATATATTTATGCTTTTGGAAAATTGCATTAAACATATACTTACGGATTTCTTGTTTTTATTTATAAACAAGGATTTAAGCCTGCGCGTTGTCGCGGGATGTTTTACATCCGAAAGTATGTAGAGAACTTGACGTGAATCTGGTGCGAGCTAAAAGTTTCAAACATAGTACACTAACAGTTTCATTAAATCATTCCTTAATACGGTAACAAAATGCGATTACATACTTAAAGGAGATAGTACAGTACGATGTCCTATAGTTATATTAAACCATTCCATGATACGGCAATAAAATCTGATTTGCATCTGCATAGCAGGCTCCTTTTTTCATCTGCATGATAGAAGCTTAGACAAAATGAGGATGATTTACTTCTTTCACCTGTAGGATAGAAAATTGAACAAAATGAGTAATTAGTATATAGAAGGTCGTATGAGAACAAAGTGGGGGCATCTGGAAGTTTATATAAAACTGTTGTTATGTGAGTGTTTGTTTGTTGTTGACTGTAAACCATCATATCCAATCACTTT
>BQNB010178082.1:0-12905 GCA_026074375.1 Tanacetum coccineum
AAGCAAACACGTACAATACTAAAAATAAATAGTACATTTATTGACGTCGTCAAAGACTTGAAAACACAGGGTGTTATAGTATCTGACGAAAATACCTAGCCTGGGGGCATTCATTATATTATTAAATTGATTATGGATTTCGTCAATGGGATCGGTGTCGCGAGCTCAATGCAACTGTTGTTTATTAGCTTGTCTGATCAACAAGTCTATATGAAGCATATGATTATTTTTATGCTTGTGTTCAACTCTCTTTCTACTGTTTATCAATTATCAAACCTATGAATTCACTCAACTTCGTGTTGACTTTTTAGCATGTTTCATCTCAGGTAATTGAAGTATGAAGGCTTGGAGGCACTGGTGTGGAGGAATTGCGCTAAACTTTTGTCCACCATTTAAAAACCCATTCCTCATTAAAAACTTGTTTTAGTTTGGTTAAATCAAACTTATTTATGTATGGTAACGATTTCTTGGGACTACGCTTTTGAACTCTGATAAATATGGAATGGAATGGTTGTTTGTTTCTAAAACATCTCACTGAGTCGTTCTTTATATTTTATGACTATTGTACTATTATTTAACACCCAAATTGTTGGTTCCGCTGCGTGTAAATTTGGGGGTGTTAAAATTTTAATATTTTTATTATCGATTCCATTACGCCTTATCATATAAACCAAACATGCTTACTAATGGTAATGAACCATTACATTACACTATTTATTCCATTACGTCGTTTATTCCATTCATTTAACATTTCATTCCTTTATACCAAATGAACCCATATTTAAACAAATTATGTCCTTCGCCAAAAAAAATACTAAGACAACGATTTGTTTATTCTTTGAAAAAGTTTTACCACGGCAATTAGTCTTTTTCTGCCTTGCATGATTAGGCGCTTGATAATGTTCATACGAATTCATACTCTTTGATTCACACTTAAGACGTTGGTCCAACGAGATGGTTGGGTTAACGTAAGATTTGCCTGATATGATTAGTAGACATGTCATTCCTCAATCCGTTGCTAAGAACACTTCTACTAGGATTTGTACAATGAAAGTTTTGTTCAAACATGACAGTAATGTACATTCTTAAAATTTGTTCATGGTAGTCAATGTAAATTACATTATTGTTGGCATTTCATCTCTAATTTCCATTTTTTATTCATATCAGAGAACATGAGGCATGGAAATATAGTTCCCTGACAGAACATGAAGTGCAGGCACTTGATATGTAAGATACCCTATATGCAACCCTAATACACTGTAAGTTACTTCCATGAACACCGTAGTTTTACCGTTGCACAAAGAATTGAATAACTCAAAACTATTTTGCAGCTACATATAAAAATGTTAATATAACATTTTTTATTTTTAGCTAGCACTAGACACGACAAAGAGTTGCCATACAGTATGCACTGATCAATTCAACTTTACTGATCATTTATCTTTGATCATGGATGGTATATGCAGGAGATAAATTGTGAACTACAAACCCTACCACCTTTGTGTGATGAGAGGGATGACCTAAACTATGTTTGGTATGTTTCTATTCTCTAACTCATCTAAGTCACGTGGATTCTATGATTTATGGTCTACTTTACAAGGTAAATATTGTTTTTAATAAACTAGCACTTCAAAATTATAAATATTTGACTCTAACAATCTTTACAAGATATTGGCTGCAGTCACAAAGTTCTTTTTTCTCTGTTTTGTTTTAAGCTCAGAATGTACTCTAGACATTTGGTCATCAATGAAAGACAACTATGTTAAAATGTTGCATTTTAGACGTGGCTGGAGGAGTATGTTTATTAGACCATCATTCTTAGGAATATGCTATTTTAACTCATTTGCAGATTATTTAACAGAATGCACAATGGCAAGATTACTCCATAGCACAATGGTAAAAATAGAAGTATTTTCCTAGGATCATGTATTACTTGTAGTTGGACTTGTTGATATTGTTGAGTGGGGATTTTAACTGCAAAGTTAGGATATTTGGTTGCATTGCACTTAAACATATAAAAGTGTTGCTACGAGGAAGGTTCATCATTTGTGTTTTGGTGTAGCTACTTATTGCACAAGTAGGTTACTTAGTTCTAGAGTGATGAATTAAATGCTTGAATATTTTTTACTTGATGTCAATTCTTAGATGATTAAAGTAGTCACGGATTCTTCATTAACAATCAAAGCTTTCCCCCTTCGTTATCAAAGCTATTATATATCTAACTTGTTCTAGTTACGAGTGATGCTTTATATACAGCATGTGTTGGAATCTGGTAGTTGGATCCACGTGTTATACGATTAGAAATATGTGAGCCTATTGGGGGCACACACGTTAAGACACATAGAATACATTTAATGTTAAATATAATTCACGTAATATATTTAAATAGTCGTTAGAGTTTATAACTAACTTAACGGTTATTTAAATATGTAAACCACAGGGCTTTAAAATGACAAAATCCAAACCCAAGGGGGTGCCTTGTAATGGCCGGCCCCTATGGCTTTTAGAAGGGGTGTTTGTGTCATTTTAGAATTAAAGAGTTCGAGGAATTGAAATAAGGAATGAATTATGGTTCCCTTGTTTACCAAGGACTAGGAGTGGGTGCCTATATAAACAGCCATCCCCTAGCTCATTATTCATTCACAAAAATCCCTTAAAACCCAAATTCATTTTCGGTTTCCCCTTTCCTCCACTAAACTGATTTATATAAAAACCTAAAAGGGTTTTTTGATTTTCAGTTCTCCCTATTCTCCTAATTTGATTTTCAGTAAACCCTTAAAGGGTTTGTTTGTGCGATTTAAGCTCCTACAAAGCTCGAACTCGATTCAAGGGATTCCATAGGTTTGGTTTACTAGTTCTCATCAAGTGACAACGATTAGAAACCTCAAGGGTTTCGGTTTCTTGGTTTTTGGTTCTACCAAATTCGATAAAACCGTAATTAGGGTTTACCGATTTTGGTTCAAGCTCAAAAGGGAAGTTGACTGATTTTTTGTGAAGAACAACAAGGGTTTGTTTGAGATATTTAATTCAAGAAACAAGGTACAACACTAGGTGTTTCTGAAACGTGAAGCAAAGAATAGCCTCTTGGCGTATTCGTTGGACGTTTTGTGTGAGCAACCGTAGAGGTGACAACTTAGTCACTAAGATTCAAGATCAAGATTCTTGTTTATTGACTTTTGTCATTAAACATAACAGTTAGTTTTCTTACCTTATTTGTGTGTTAATCTTTGATATCAAACTAGATCCATTCGTTGCGTACTCATAGTAAATGGTTTACTGGTTTATAAAATCCCAACAGTGGCATCACGAGCCAACCTTGTTTAGTGTTATGGGTTAGACACATATAAAACACGCTAGAACTGCATGAGAAACCTTTAGGTATTGTTTTAATTAAAAATTATGGCAACAATATGCAATTCTTGCCATAAAGAATAAATAAAAACCTAGAATCTTGCTTTAATGCTAGTTATTGGATGTATAAAAATAAAATTAAAATTAATTGTTAATTGAGAGAGTTAAATCTTTTATTTTTTCCATTATCCCGGCCATAAGACTCATACAATCATGTTATATGATGGATGTGGCGATCTAGGCATTTTAACAGAAAACTTAGTGAGAGTCTTTTGGTTCTTCGTTTGGGAAGACTCATGTGAGACCTTAAGGCATTATGTGATTTACTACAATCTGAATAGAGTCTGTCTTCACCTCATCCCTAAATATCTGTCTGTTTATGTGCTTATGTATTTATAATCCTTATGATTTATGACTATATGCAAAAGATTTTTTGAAACTCTATACGGACTAATACTTAAAGAGAAACTTGGTTTAATTTATCTGTGATATTACGCACATAATTATATACTCCTAGTGACCTGTTATATTTATTTGTGAAAACTTGGTTTTGGACAAATAAATACAGATGTTAAAGTATGAAACATGTTTTCTTAGAGAGATAAAAGTTTTTCTTAAATACATCATTAAGTCAATTGACAGATTGACTCACCCATTGTGAACAAACTATAAGAGAGGTATAAGGCAGGACTTTCCCAAAAGAAGTCGGGTTTTTAATAAGCTTCGTACTGACCCGCTTCTTCGCTTATTTGTTCGTTCAAATGGAGCTACCAAGAACTTTTGACAAAGATGATGTCAAGATTAAAAGTTAACTAAACGTTTTCTTAGCTTGTGCTACAAAGATGTTTTGCATGCTTCTTTGTACATGATTTTGTCACATATATTTTTTAAAATTTATGTGTATACCCTTATGTGAAATTTTAAGTCTATGTGAAACAAAGTAAGAACACGTGCACTTGGATTGACCTATCTGATCAGACCTTAGGGCCTTTCCAACCTATGGCAAATTTTTTCATAGGTCAGATCTATGTTAATTTTTGCATGTTCTTTTTTTGGTGGACTTAAATCATGTATGCTTGGTCAGACCTTGGACCCAAGGCATATGATGAGACTAAACATGCACTTGACATTACTATAAGAGTTACTAATGTCATAAGTCTCATAAAACTAAGAGTTGCATGAATATGTAATTAACGATCGTCACTTACCTTTTGCAGTACTTGTTTACACATTGGTGAGACCTTTGGTAATAAGTGGGAGGTCAAGTTGGATCTTAGTCTTATTAGTAATTAATTGGGTAGTTAATTCTTTTAAGAATTTAATTATCAAAAATATTAAATTGAACTTTCAATGTTCTAATTAATTGTGTTATTGCAACATAATTCGTAAACGAAAGTTTGTTTTCTGAAAAAGACATAGTCTCTTTTCCTGGTAAGAAGAGTGAGACTTACTCCTATCTCTTCTCATTGGTTGAAAAAAATAAGATAGGGTTATAATTGAATTTTTCTCAATTATATTTAAACTCACTTTCAATCTTTCATTACCCTTTTTCAGTTTTAAATTCTTTAAAAGACAAAATATTTTGTGTAACTAGAGTACATTTTGTCTATAGCTTCCAAAATAATGACATCTTGCACTTGTCACGATGTATGAGTTTAAACCGCAATGAGTGAAGAAAATTACTAGAATGTCTTCTAGGTATTTTTTTTCTTGGACTCGATTAATTCCTTATAGTGCTAAACACCCTTGTGGCTAGGCAGACTAATTAAGGAGGAATTGCATGCTAAAAAAATTCAAGTTAATGAAAGCATGGATGGCTAGTCCCTCATCTATATAAGTAGAACTTTATATACTCAATTCAATACCTAAGTACATTGATCCTTGTAGGCATTCTAAGTGAGTATGAAAGTAAATAAATCGCTAATTATTTTCTACTTGTGATGTAACACTTACAATGTTGACAAATTCAGTGGGAGCTACAAGATTTATTTTCTTGTTAGTTACCCATATTATTTCTGGCTTGCTTTGAAATAATTCATTACTTTCTGAATATGAACGACAGTAGTTTAAGGAAAATTGAATTTTATTTTATAGAGAACACGTTGCCTTTCTCATGTTGCATTCTGAAACGTTATCTACAGAATAGTAATCCACAATTATTTATTAAACATTATGGTTCGAATTCTACTTGAAATATCTATGACACTATCATAGTGTTTATACAATCGAGCGCTTGTTGTATTTTTTTAAAATAATGTTGTACCTTACACAAGTGGGAGAAATTGTAAGTGTGTGCAAGGAACAACATATAACAATATGATTATTGTTTTCTCTTGACCGCAAGGTAAGAAAGCTAATAAATCTATTAGGACTTAAACACACATGATGTTTGTTGTCCTATTACATTTAAATGTCAAGATATAATATATAGCTACTTCAACTCTTTGACCATATGTTTTAGTCAAAATAATTATGGTTAATTATATAATCATAATTATGAAGTATGAAATTAACTTGAAATTACTATTGAACTTAAGAGTTTGCGTTCATGATACATTAGTTAGTATAATTATGTTTATGTTTGCTTGATAAGACATAATTATATAATCCTTGAATTTATCAATGACTCATAACATAAAGTAAGTAGTAAATTATGTTGTGTCTTCTTGTTAACACATAACATAAGGTCCTTGAATTATTCAAAACGTATAAACATAGAGTTATTGTACTATTCAAATATATATGTTACAACATGCTTTTGGTTTTAAAATACTTTGTATTCTATTTGGCTTGACCCAATTGGTAAGTCATTTAGAGAATTCTGATGGAGTCTCACAATTCCAATACTCATAGAATATCACTTTATTATGGTATGTCTAATGCGTTAAACCAAACTATATTCATATTGTTTGATTTCTGATAACTTAAATTGCTCTACCTCCAAAATCGATCAAGGTTAGAAATTTACGTGTGTCATGGATACACTCAATGTAGTTCCAACCTAGAAGGTATTCAAGACATTATCTATTTATGGATTGGGATGAATCCCATTATGTCTTGATTAAAGTTCTAACATTTGTTAATATCCTATGATGCATATTATTAACAAGCTAGAGATGAGAACTGTAAAACGTGTTGTGTTTCCTAATTAAGAACAATTTATTGTTGCTTAAATACTTAGTATTTAGAGAATTATCTCTACTTACAAAAGTAAGTGGGAGTATCTATAAATCTTGAAGATATTCAAGAACAAAATACATAACCTTCTAAATTCACTTACTGATGTCATACTAAGGTTAAACATGTAAATGTCGAACCAAAGTATAATGTAACTCTCATTCATAAATCCGCAAGGATACATCATCAATGGAATGATATTTTAATATTAATGCTGAGGAATATAAGTTCGAGGGTCATAATAAACCTGCTAACTAATAGGATGAATTATCACATCTAATGTTTTGAGCTTGATTGATCTTTCATCAAACAGTTAAACTGTGAGGTTAGAATGAGTTCTTTTGAAGAAAGGCTCATAAGGACAAAATTATATACATATTAATGCATGACTGATGATAAGAGTTTTTAATCTTACTCAATCAATTGACTAGGATTAAATCTTTCTTTTCTACACGCATTAATTATATAAAGATAACTAATTGTCATACATGTTTTCTTAAATCTGACATATGGCGAATTAAGGATCATAACTCTTTCCTTAATGATTACATCCGTGAGGACGATGTGTAATCAAAAGGGGTTATGAGTCTATATTCGAAATATGACAATTGAGTTTTATAACTCTTTCCTTTATGATTACTTTTGCGAGGACGGTGTGTAATCAAAAATGGTTATGAGTTTAAAATAATCTTTATAATGCATACAAGATAATAGAATCCAAGTGTGGATTGGATCATGCATCTAGGAGCTGAGATCTTAAGTTTAATTACAATATAATCTTTTATTAAATTAAGATAACTCTTGAGTACACCTGACATCAAGTGGGAGCATTATGTTTTTTTCCATAAAATTCATATGTTGTGTAACATATTGAAGGTATCATTCCATTTAAGCTAGATGTTAATCATTGAGATTGGAATGAAATTCACTTAGGAATTTAGGAAATTAAACAAACGATCTATAAATAAATGTTTATTAGAATAAGCATATGCGGTGATTAAGTCCAACACAATGCAATACATCATTGAGGCAATTCTTAAATAATATATTTCACTTGAAATAATTTAATACATGGATGGATACCTTGTGTTTTAACTAAGGATTCATCATGTATATCTTATATTGTGTATGTGACTGGTTGTTACTTTTACACAAGAGCAAGATGAGCTAACAACAATAATATCTAATTGAGAGTGTTTAGATGACTATTAAGAACAGTATCTAATTGAGAGTAATTTAGATGACTGTTAAAACAAATGTTTACGAATTATATAAGGCATAGTGTTGTGTGTATACACATGATGCTAGAGAATAATCAATTCTAGTTGAAGTAGGATTTCATCATTTATGATAAATCTGCTAACTAAATATGCTCAGCTAAGGGCATTGTTGCAATACACATTAAAGAATGAGGATACTTTACATTTTAAAAAACTGTAAAGATGACTGTCTGAGATAACTATGTTGGTGACTTCAAATACCTCATAAAGGTACTGTCACCATTGCATACTACGATACTTGCAATTGTATGCAAATATACATACGACACTCGTCATATCATTCAAATCCTTCACAAATTTGTGAATTTAAAACAAGTATTCAAAAAGTTTACTTAGATGACTATTTAGATTTCTTGTATAGAAAGAGTTAAGAATGTTGTAAACATTGGACTTCAACTTACTAATTAGTCTCATGCATATCTGTTTTAGTATTTAGATAATTGGTATGTAAGACAATATTTACTTTATGATAAATGAAGATACATGGTATTTGTTATTCATACATATAATAATTGTTATCCTATATTTGCATGTTTAATCCTTGAATGATTCTTATCATTCTAAATATGTCCATTGTCGGTTAACAATATGAGAATATTGTTACATGAGATAAATGTGAGTGTTGATTGTATTTCTTAAATACATGGATGGTTCCCACCAAACTCATATGTTATTCACAAGGGTTGCATATTGGACACCCCAACTTTTGTAAATTTACAATTGGATCATTATCATGAGTAAAATGTCAAAAATTGTTAAATAAGTCATCCTTAAACTTGAGATACAAACAATTTCTGCATGTGTGGATATCACTTTTTAATTATAAGTCAAACGCTAACCTAAAAATGGTAGTTATAAAGGTTATTCTTGTAATATGCAGTATGATACCATGGGCCCTCTTTAGAATTAATCAGATAATTTTATGGCCGTACCCAAAGGGTAATTCCAGATGATTCTTGATTACATTTGGTATATCTGAATTAACTTCAATAATGAGAAACTAAATTGTTAAACTATATAGAATGAGTTAGGATCCATATCCATAGTTTAATGGTATCTGTAACAAAAGGATGATATTAGCAAGAAATACATAACCATTATACTGAGAGTGTTCTTGGAACTTCATCTCAAGTATTTCTAGTTTTAATAACAAATAGAGTGTTTCTAGACGTTTCCATTGTTAGTATAAACGCAGACCGCTACTCCAACTCCCAAGTGGGAGCTGTTGGAATGTGGTAGTTGGATCCGCGTGTTATACGATTAGAACTATGTGAGCCTATTGGGGGCACACACATTAAGACACATAGAATACGTTTATTGTTAAATATACTTCACGTAATATATTTAAATAGACGTTATAGTTTATAATTAACTTAACGGTTATTTAAATATGTAAACAAAAGGGCTTTAAATTGACAAAACCCAAACCCAAGGGGGTTACCTTGTGATGGCCGGCCCCTATGGCTTTTAGATGAGGTTTTTGTGTCAATTTAGAAGAGGTGGAGGAATTGTAATAAGGAATGAATTATGGTTTTCTTATTCACCAAGGACTAGGAGTGGGTGCCTATATAAACACCCATCCCCTAGCTCATTATTCATTTAATAAAATCCCTAAAAACCCAAATTGATTTTTGGTTTCCCCTCTCCTCCTACAAACCGATTTATATAAAATACTAAAAGGGTTTTTTGATTTTCGGTTCTCCCTATTCTCCTAATTTGATTTTCGATAAACCCTTAAAGGGTTCGTTTGTGCGATTTGATCTCCCACAAAGCTCGAACTCGATTCAAGGAATTCCATAGGTTTGGTTTACTAGTTCTCATCAAGTGATGACGATTAGAAACCTCAAGGGTTTTGGTTTCTTGGTTTTCGGCTTTATCAAATTTGATAAAACCCTAATTAGCGTTTACCGATTTCGGTTCAAGCTTAAAAGGGTTATTCAGCTCTACCGATTTTGGTTCAACCCATGCAAATACATCCAAGTTCTTTCGAATGACGTCTATTAGCTACTGCTTACAGTTGACTGATAGCATGTTGCCGGATCGCTATTTTTCCTATCATGCTTTCTTTCTCTTCCCTTTTTTCCAAGAGCATTAGTTCTTTACCAGATCTCTGTCCAGGGTAGTACCCGAATTTTGGGTTTAAGAGTGTAACTTTCTAATAAAAAGAGGGTACGAACCTTAGTTTGTTTAGCAGCTGTTAGGGACGATTTTAGGGGCTCAAAACCCTATTGCACTTCCTTCAATTCATGTTTTAATTGAGTAAGACTTATTTAATCATTCAATATGTTCTTGTTCTTGCTGTGTGATTCCTATATGTTCTTTCTTTATCTTTAACTTGCTTAGCTAAACTTTCTATTATGTTTATCTATAATTGTCTAAAACCTTTTTATGTAGATCTTAGTGGTGTTGCTTCTCATGATGATTATGCATGTTAGGTCTTCGAAAATCAGCTTTTGGTTGATCCACCTTACTTGTGCGTTAGCCCTACGGGATTATTAAAATTGACGGATCAGGTTGTTGTGGAATCTTATTCATTGCATTTGGAAATTCATAATTACTTAAAACTACATCACAAGTGCTTGACAAAGCAACAAACACTAGGAGAGCAATCTAGGGAGTATTACTGATTAAATAAAACAATATTTTATCTTTTTTATTATTGTTTATCACCAATAGCGTAGTTGATATTTAGTTTAATAGTTAAAACCAAACCTACCTATCAAACCATAGATTTACCTGCTTTCATAAAATATAAAAACACAAAAAGATATTCTTTCTCTCAACCTTCTTATAAATTATTTAGGAGGTGATCAAGCCTTCCCTAAACCTATCCGAGTACCGGAACGATAAATACACCCCTCCCCTGAGTGATGCCTATACTACTACTACAACTATTAGGTGCTCTGCCTAGTGAGTTGTAAAACTTCGTATAGAAGTCCTACGACGACCGCACATCAAAAGCAAATACTAGTATCTTAGCCTATTCGTTGAACATGTTGTGTGAGCAACGGTAGAGGTGACAACTTAGTCACTAAGATTCAAGATCAAGATTCTTGTTTATTGACTTTTGTCACTAAACATAACAGTTAGTTTTCTTACCTTATTTGTGTGTTAATCTTTGATATCAAACTAGATCCTATCCGCTGCGTACTGCTAGTTAAATGGTTTATGGTTTATAAAATCCCAACAACACTGTTTATTCGATGATTTGCATAGGACGAAATCTCAAAAAGTGGGTGACTTTTTCCCAAAAATTATCAATGGCTGGAATTAAGAATATGCATATTTTTTCTTGGTTTTCTTCAAATTGAGCCTATGTTCATTAATTGAAAAAACAGGGCACTATAACGTAGGAATAGAAGCCCGAAACCGGGCTATATTGGTTATTCAATATAGTCCACTCCCTTTGAGCCCCTATATAAAACGGAGATTTATAAGCCTTTTCAACAGGGGTCTATGACGATTTTTATAGTAGTGTAATAAGATGCTTACAACATCAACTTTCAAAGGACTATATGGTTTGAAATTTATGGGCATTAAGGAGGTATTAGGAATCGCTTATTAAAATTTATTATTGCCTTTTGAAATAGGCATGTTTAACCTCCTTATATGCAACGGCTTAATCCATTCACATATAATCAGATAAGCATTCATTAAAGAGAAAAAATGTTTCAAACACAAGTTCAAATATACTACTTATATGTTTTACCAAATCGCTATAAAGTAGTAACAAGCAACTCAGATCACTCTTTATATTAAAAGTATGTTATCCATAGGAAAGAACACGCATATATGACAACTCCTCAGAATTTGCCTTATTTGTATCTCAACTTCAGTGAGGGAACTTCCCTGACGCGATCCGCTGCGGGTTTACTATTTCTCCGCTTTCACTTTCAACATGGCATCAATTTGAAATAAAAGTTGGAGAACCCGTGACTATACATCAACAACTTTAAAAGCCATAGGTTCACTACATACCGAAAGTAAAAGCGGATTCTTAATGTTTTAAAGTTGTTAATGTATAAGTCATGGCATTGTGGTTTCTCTATTTTTTTCTTCAAATTAATGCCATATTTAAAGTAAATGCGGAGAAATAGTAAAGCTGCAGCGGATCGAAGATTTAGATGATTAACTTATGCATCCACGATGATGATTTTATTGATGATAATGTTGCTCATGTTGTTAGTAGTGATTCTGATAGTGAAGATTTAGATGATTGAGATTGATATGAAAATTGTAATTTGTAAATATACAAATTTGAATGAAATTGTTATCGAGTTGTTTTTACAATTATGTTTAGTATTTTTGATTTGTTTATTTAATTTGTATGAAATTCTCATTTAGTTTTCTACTCTAAGCTATATTGTTCTGTGTTTGAGCAAGGGCGACAAGTAAGCTTTCAAAAACCATATTGCATATGCTTATTGCTTCTAATATGAATGCATTAAGATGTAAGAATTATAATATGATATTCCAGTAATGTAGACAATCCCATAACCGTTTGTAAAGACGTACAAGTTGTATAATCATACACATGCATTGTTTTGACATAAGACATGGGGAATTAGAATTTTGTTAGACAATGAAACCCTATGGGTGTAACTTTATTATTAACCACTATTTATAGGAGATTACATCAATGAAACCCTAACGGACCCAAAGCTCACAAACTGAGCGGCGAAATCACGAATGCTCGGACTGGAGTAGTAAACTATAAAAGAAAAAGAAAAACATTAACGGAATAAAAGCATAACTTGTTGATGAAAACTCGGATTGATCTTCAAACAACAACAAAAGCAAAGCATCGCACACGAACATCAGTAGTTATTGAAGAAATCCGCCAACATGCAAAGACAAATCTTCAAGCGAACTGATAAACATAAATAAAACAAAGTTTTTTTTAATACGAGATAACCCAAAGTATCCCGAAACATAAAAGATAACCCAAAGTATCCTAAAACCCAAATCTAAACCCTAAACCTAAATGAAACCCTAAACTACCCATCACCCCTTTTAACTAGTTAAAACCTATTTTAAATCAAGCAAGCACCTACCCTACCACCTTCATCACCACCTTGTCATCACCTAGCATCCACC